>JARPRH010000043.1:72307-85821 GCA_031763665.1 Calameuta haemorrhoidalis | reverse complement strand
AACATGAGTCTCTATCAGGCAGTCTTCTATAAATTTTCAAGTAGAAACTACGATGCCATTTTCTTTTACGAAATCTCCGATGCTACGTCAGGAGGACGGATCGATAAAAAATAATTACGTCCACTCGAGTAGAGTCAAGCAAATAAGAGTCTGGTATTAACGTGAAGGATTAGTCATTACTCTTTTTTTTTTTATAAAAGATAGAAGTCCCTATCAAGTGGATGGCAAATGATTCCTCGTACTTAATTCCACTCGTTAGAAAGGGGACGCGCTCTTACAATTAGTACAATTTGAGGTGCAATTGACCAAACGTCAAAGGAATCTACGAATAAATAATAAGAACTTCAAATATGCTTCGGCTCCAGCTGCTTAAATGAATTTTACTTCGTTTCATTGAGACTGAAGCTGCTATCGAGCCAACTAGCGGGGTAGGTGCGTTTCGAACGCTTAACGAGGATTTTCGAAAAGCTTAAAGTTAACACTGCCGCTTCTCACAAACGTGAGAGTAGGGTCGGAAAGGAGCCCTTTGACCCTTCTCGAGGAGATCCGTCGTCCTGAATATCCCGGAATATCCTAATCGTCGAGTTCCACTCAAATATCGGACTGCGAACTCTGCACCCCATATTTCTGACTGTCCTGCATGACCTTTGACCCTCCGACCCTGACTGAATAAGTGCTGCCACATCAAAAAATCAAGTTATTCTTGATCGTGCAAAAAAATTTTTGCACGTAACCTGATTTTCAAAAAAACGGATTTTTCGATTGCGAAAGACACTTAAATACCTTGGACAGTCTGTTTAATATTAAGTAGCGCGTGCAACCCCCAAGGAAAGTCGTATACCAGAATTTCGTTACGTATCAAAACGTAGCAAAAGTTAAAGGGCGTATACAGCAGTAACATCGCAGTACACAAGGTGCCGAGAGAGCAAAGGGCTCCGGAGTGTAATAAGGTGCATCGTAGAGGCAGAATAAAAAGATCATCAATTACTACGTAGGAGTCTGGAGCTGCCTATTATACAAGCTCGCAGAGCTGGGTTGCGGAATATTATTCAGAGCATTAGGCGTGCTCTCGACCGCGAAGAATTTCCATAAAACTGCTATCTGGCATCTAAGACACCGGAGCGAGTCGAGTGGTGAAAAGGCACAAGGGGTAGGAGAGTCCCGACGCTCCCGACGGGGTTTCAACATGGCGAGTTGCGCCGGCACTGTTGTTACACATGTTTACGATCGTCTTAAAAACGCCAAGCGTCGTCTGCTTGGTCTTTCCCTCTACGTATACTCGAATAAGCTTACGCAAAACGCCGCCAGAGGCGCGCGAATTCAAAAATACCTTCGGATGAAGTTCCGTCGTCTCGATGAGAAAACTTAACCTAACCACAACGTAATTCCGAGTTGACGCAGAATCCGACGTAAAAATAGACAGTGGATGATGAAAAATGAGAATACCCCCAGGTGCTGGGGTCGAAAGTACGAAGTTCGTTTCAACCGGTAATTTACGAAAGCGTTAACTTATTCTAAAAAAAAAAGAATAATTTTATATGTATAATTGTTCCCACCGACCGAGTACCTCAGCCACGCTTCGTTACATGCTTTTTCTCAAAGAGGGCACCACCAACCCTCTTAAGATCAACAAAATCCCTTGATGAGGAAAGAAAGCGCCATTCCGCACAAAAGATTAACAGAGATTGTACAAAGTGTGAGTATTAATGAAAGTCTTGATTAGCTACCTGTTACTATGCCAAGTTGCTAGCCTCGGACCTGTGAAAATAATTTCTGATTCTCTCCATTGTCTTCAACCAGCTATTTATTTCGTCAGGAGGATAACCAAGCTTCGTCATACCTACTTGATATGATTGATAATGATCCTTAAATTGTACATTGAAAAAGGTTATAATTTTGTTAAATGCAGCAAACTTTCACTTGATAACTGTCATTTTGACGTCTTGTGAAAATGTCTATATTCGAATTACTCTACCCGTATACTATATTTATCTGTGTATCACTGCTATAGCGAACCTCGTCGTTTAAATGGGCCTCCTAGTGTCTCGTGTTCCGCGTAGCGACGATGTGTTCTACGTGAAACGATTTGTCCATTGACAAGCTGTTATCCATAAACAGTTCGTAGGGGAGAGTTCGTGGATCATACGGCCTATTGAACACGAGCAAACCACTAATACCGTCCCCACCCCTGACGGCCATTCGTGTTCTACTCGATTCGATGCTACGTCATTAAACAGAATTCGAGACTAATTTGGTAGTTCTTTACTGCAATTAAAGTTACGAGGACATCACTCTCGGAAACGAAAGGGCACATCTATGGATCGTGTGTTGGAGCTGACAACTGTCTTTTTGTTTTTGTTTCACGGCTTGTTACGCGTCCCTTGAGAAATTGTCCAGGCAATTTATCCAAACGCAGTACCACGTTCCCTGTATACGAATAGGTCAGTGATATTCGATGGGTTGCTGGAGTTACTGGTTTTCCTGGTTATATTGCTTACTAAAGAAAAAAAATCCATATTTCATGTGAAAGAGACGCTTCCAGAATTGTTGCCTGGAGGAACGTCGTTATCTGCTGTACAAGTCTGTATTCTTGTCCTTTGTAAGTAATACGTAACGTTCGGACGTAAAATGTGGCGCCGTTAACGTAACGCGGAAATAGAGCGTAGCAGGAAAAAAATTGGCGAATTTAAGTTAAAATTAGAGGGACCCTTCGTTAAAACGTAGAAACGTTGTGCTGGCTCAGAATAACAGGCCGCAAGGGAAAACGACCAAGTTGTCTACGTAACGCAGTGTAACGTATACATATGTATATGACAGTGGAAACTAGCAGGAATAACACGAAGAGGAGAAAAGGGACGTGTGATGAAATACACGTTGCACTCGACTCACGTTCCATTGGTTGGTTTCAATTGCAAATCAAGAAGGGAACAGTCTTTGTTTTTCTCGACGTACGTGCATAGCCGCGTTTTCATGTCCGTCTGTTTATTTTTGAAAATTTCGTCTCTGCCTCCCTGGACAAACTCTTAAAACAATTTTAAAGTCACTCTTAAATTCGTATATCCACGGTTGGAAATCTAATTATTTCTTTGCTAAATTTAGTTAACGTTTAACCTGACGACCGCGTATTCAGGGCAGACCGAATAAAGGATTTACCGGAAGTGACACATAGCCACAGGGAAATCGGACTCCGACGTGTCTCCTTAAGCAACGTGCAAAAACGCCTACGGCCATCCTTTGCCAAAACGAAATGAAAAGTTGTCTGGTGATTTTATATCTGTATTTCCGTGAAATTAATTACGCGAAGCACAAATATTACTCGTCGACCTAGCAGGAGCAGGATGATGAGAGCAGTGTAAAAAAAAAGACTCAAAAGACCGTTACCAAGAATCGCATGAAGTTTCGCGAGTACCAACTTCCTAAAAGAAGACCCTTTTCCCGTGCCTTGAATTCGCAAAACACGAATCGCGATGATAACCGGAATCCTTGTATTCCTTTGCGGTGGAGTTTACTTTCTCAGGTAGCGACAAAGTGATTACGGCCAGAATATACATATGTATGTACATTCCTCAAGATTGAACGGTGCCAAAGTAAGTGTTGGTTTCCCTAACCAATGTTCAGCTGCTAGTTCGTCTTAATTTAAATTTAATGGAAATATCAAAGCTAAGCTGTTTACCATTGAAGATGGAAACTCTAAGTAATTTTCATACGCAGCTCCTTTAATCTAAATACCACAGCACACAAAGTTCATACCTTTCATACTTTCTACCTTTATCTTTGTACTTAAAATTCTGATTCGTCCCTTTACGTCATTAACCTCCTCTCCCACTCCTCTCCTCATCCTGTGACTTTTAACCTATCTCCCACCAGTTCATCATACTGCCCAATTTCCAGTGGCGTATAATTGAATATATTTGTGGTTGGCAAACTTGTTTGTTTACGAAGCGTCCATATTGTTTAACGAGTCAGTTTGCGCCCTTTGTTATCAAGAGCTCCTCCATTCTACGACCATCCCACGGAACGGATTCAAGGTGGTGATGTACGAGCTGGCTTGCAACGAAGCCCTTTCCAACCTCGTTTCCCTCTACTGTTACCACTTCCCTCCCCCCAATCCCTCCCCTCGCCAAGTCGGCTTCCAACTTCCATAATAATTCTTTCGCGAACGTCATTATTATATTCGGCCTTCGTTACCGTCAAGACTTCAGAATTCTCCGCAGACATTGAACGTGATATAAGCCAGGCCAGCGTCTAATCGACTAGACTCGACATACGACGAGCGACTACGACGAATGATAACGTCTTCGAGAAAATTCCAGAATGCGAATTGTACATTTTGCTTTCCCTCGGTCTGATTTTCTCGTAAAATTCACCTTCAACCGTCCGACCTCTGTCACTTTTATTTTTCCTCAATTATACGTTTTTCTTGTCCGCGCTATGATGACACCCACTCACGTCTGGTCACGGTGGACAGCATACCGTGTCCTTTTACCATCTGTCGTTTCAAGGTTATATACAAGATGTACGTTGTGTGGGGTCCTATGAGGGAGGAGCCCTTATCACTGTTATAACGATACCTCATTCGACTAGAATATTGTGTTGGTACGTGTGGTAGATGCACTGCAATGTTAATATTATTCGTACGAGAAGTATAGATAGATGGAGATGGATCCTATGCTGATTTGGACTCCTCGCTCATCGGACCCTGGAAAAAGTTATACCCTGTATATACTTGGGACCCTTGCTGTAGAGTCTAATTGTATAAACTTTATACAAAGAGAATAGGTAAATTCTTAAAACGTCCAGGTATTTGCCATGGTGGTTGGATCCGGTATCTTCGTGCTGTTGTTTTCTTCGCTATTGAACGATACGAATCTTTTTACAGGACTCGATCTAACTCCAAACTTTACGTCGCTAGCGACTTCTTGGAATTTTTTGAGATTTTCTTCGAGTATCAACGAGAGAACCTGGAAGTTTAAGCTTGCGGAGTTTAATACCCACTTGTCTGACCTGTGTTCGGTATCGACCGTACTCAACACGGAACCATGGAGATTTACTAACTTGCTGTACCTGATGCGGTATACTTTGTTTCCGTAAACTCGTTCTCTAAGAAAAATAAGATTATAGAATTTTTTAGATTTTGTAATTTAAAAAAAAAAAGAAAGTTGGTAAAAAAGATTTTATGTCAACTACCCTTTTGGGGCGTTGTTTCTTGATCGTGGTCGAGTGAAAAGAAAGTCGTTTGTTTAATTAGGACCCCATGTACTTGAAGCATTGACAACGTCGTTTTGGTTCATAATTATGAAGAAGTTTTTGGAAATTGATAGTCTTTTAGCTAAATTACGCAAGGACTGAAAGCTTGTTTTTCCCGTTACGGTGGCGACATCTCGCGGATGACTTTCGAAACCTATCGGTTCAGTCTTAAAGCTCAGTGGCTACGCCGCTCCAACTGGTTACTCCGACAGTTCATACTTTACCATCAACTGATAAATTCTATAGCTAATTGTAATTCTGTGATTTAGGGAAATTTATGTGAACTGCACCCACGGTACAGATGATCTTTACTACATTGATAGTGAAAAACATAAATTTCTTTTTTCTATATATCCTTGTTAAGTAGCTAAACGAACAATAATTTTGCTTTGTCGATAATGCTTTTCGTCTTTTTCAAAACAGTAATATATTTGCAACGTAAGAAAATGTCTACATGCTTTTCACGATTGTCTAACCATTTATTGCCCAAATACACGATAATGTATGATGTATTTACATTGAGGTCTTCGTGATTATAAATGCAAAACTTAAAGATACATACTTAACGTTACAATTGTATATTTACACGTCCCTGAGGCTTAATTCTATGTATCATACATGAAATATTTTACAATTCGATTCTAACCGTAAAGCACGATCGATATCTTCTCTTTAAATGTCAAAACTACACGTAGAAAAATGTGTAACTGCAATCATCGAAGTGAGAATTGGTATTTGAAGAAGAAATTTTGACAAAAATGACAAGAATAAAATTCTATTAAAAATTTATCATTGCCATTAATAATTCTTATTAATTGGCTCAATCAATTTTTCTCTATTTCTTCTTATTGCTACTACAATCTATTGCTCTCCAAATACTGAACATTGCTCGATTAACGGCAAATTCACATTTTTCCTCGTTTACGTTTACGTATACATATACTGTACATTGAAACATTGCATAATAAATTATTTGTATTATAATTACGATCGAAACGTCATTACAATTACATTCAATGACGAATCAATTAAAAAACTTATCACGTATCGGTATGACTAGCAGTCGATAATAATTCTACGATGTTAAGCGACGAGTTATTTTATTCCAACTCCACCAGTCTAATCCCTACGGTCGCTTATCATTCGGTTAATCCTAAATGGCTTTCCTCGTTTATTCAAAGAATTTTCGTGATGGTTTTTTTCCCTTTTTTTTTTAAATACACGTTCCTACTCGATACGCTGTGAATTCGGCGTAAAGTAATTTTGAAAAATTTTCAATTTACCCCGACAAATGTGTATCCCTCGTCAAAGCAACACATTGAATTACGTAACCCAAGATTTTACTTTATCAATCGAGAGATTAAAAAAAGTTTACTTTATCCATTTCGAATCCCGTAAATTGCGTTTTGTGACCGATTGTTTTGAAAGCCTTGCAAACATAATTTGAAACTGATCGATTCCCTCAATACAGTCGAAACGTTATGGTTGAGGAAAAACGTGGGCTGAAAATTATTGAAATCCGCGAAATGAATTTGCCTGCTATCGAACCGCGAAATGCCATTTAGGCACTCGCGGGGTTACACTTCGTTAATGGCGAAAAGCCTTGAATAAACTGAAACCACATAATCGGGTGAAAACGATTTATTGCCAGTTATTTCAGCTTTAAATAAAAGGGAAATGTCCTACGAGCACGCCACTGATTATCGTTTGATTTTAACGATATTAACCAGGTTACTTTCGCTCCTCAACTATCCCTCGTTTAAGCCCTTAGAGGACCCGTTGCAATTTTTACACTTGAGTATTTTCGCTATCTGCTTCGATACGTCGAGTCTTTAATCCTTTTATCCAATTTCCGCGCTGGAAGACATTTTATACGTGAGTCGCGAATTCTCACGTCGCGGAATCGTTGATTGACACGTTCCTATCAGCCGATAATTACGGATAAGTCGATTTGCGAGATATCGATTTCAATTGATAATACTCCATAGAGAGGGAAGAGAGACGGAGATATCCCTCACTCATCTTCCCAATACCTTAATCGCCCACGCTAATTGGATTGTGGGTAGTGGCTTGGTTTGCAGTATGGCTTCGTACATCCTTGAATCCATTTAAATTGCCGCGCGCGGACGATTTAAAACGGCATCGCGTATACGGAGGTGCGAAGTCACAGGTATTGGTAGTTTCATGCGAATAGCCTTACGGCGACGCAAAAGAGGATGGTCATCGATAGCGATTTGAGATTCGTGAAGTGTCGATGAAATATGGAGGAGGCTGTCGATGAATGAAAATTTATTGGCTCTTCGTCGATTTCCTCATCCACGGAAATCGCATCCTCTTCCTTACCGGCACTTTCTTTTTCATGAGGGCTATCGCCTTTCCATAATTTCTTCGAATCCCTTCTGGCATTTGGTCGTCGCGTTGTTGACGGTGCTGTGATTCCTGGGACAAAAAATGTATAGAATTATATATATATATACACATATATATACTTATTTGTTCCTTAAATCGAAATTAATGGGATAATAAAAAGTTTTGCTGTGAATAGAGAATTCGAATTTTCTAAACACCAAGGGATGGGATTGTATGGACCTCTACGGGAAACTTTCTTTAATCATCTCGAATGGAAATGGGAACCGAAGAAAAACAAGAAATTGAAAGAGCAATGTGCACCGCAATTGGAAATAGGAACGCATTTCCCGAGAATGATCAGTCGAGTAAAATATTTTTTTAAACAGTGATCGGCGCTATGACATATCGGGATTACACATGTACAAAAACCGTAGCACGTATGTTACCTGTGATGCACTGGGAAGCTAAAAAAAGACAGGATGAATATCAGGACGATACAAGGACACGAGACGAAAAATGGAAAAAAAGTGAATAATAATAATAAAACAAAAATCTTACGTGCGCGACATTTAGAAATCGATAAAAACTCTTTCTACCCCCTTACGCAATGACGTATAGCCGATATAAACCCGTAATGATAATACCTAATTATTTTCCTAATTAAGTGGCACTTACTTAGCGTTAATGAGGTAAACTGATTTTAACAGGGAATAATCGAGCCAACCATCCCGACGTTAACCGCGAGTACAATCAAACTTAACTTTATTATTTACATTGACCCGACTGGCAAACCAAGCCTTGAAATTACCATTAAATCCATATAAACCCGCCTAATGAAACTCTCAAAAGTCATCGGCAAGTGATTACCAATAATAAAGAATATTCAGGACCAAGTTTATCAGCGCGGAATATTTTTACAATCGACAGCAGGCATTGTATCGCAGCCAGCTGCAGCTGCAACGGCAGCAACGACCCTTGTGCCACTTTCAATAGAATCTTTCAAAGAATTCAACAATTTCTACGAACCACCGCCAACTTTTAATTAGGCGAGCGATCAATTAAAGTCTCCCTAGAGCGTAAACAGGCATAATGTAAGGCTTGAATGAACGTGGCTTAACATCGCATGCCACTTAACGCGCGTGAAAGACGCTCGAGTAACACAGTGACGTATCACGTGACGTTTCTCGAACCTCCAGACCTGCTCCTCTCGCTCTATCACCCAATCTCGCCCTCTCGCTCTGTCGCACTCTCTCTCATTCGGAAGTCACCGTTGCGCCGTAGTGTCATTAGCTAACGAGGGAGACCAAATCCAACAAAACCTTCTTTCCCACGTGACGCGCTGGTTTGTTGTGACGTTAAGTGCGCGACCGCAAAATCATCTGCAGGCTCACACCTCTGTGACAATTACTGATTAGCCCCCTACGTTACGGGAATAGAAGGGTGCACAGTCATGCGTGACATACGTACCAGACATAGGAGGCAGAATCTCCTTAGAGTCTAATATACAAATGTTTCGATCATATAGTTTAAGAACAGGAAACATAAAGGGACGTTCATAATAGCGAATTGATGCTTTTTAAAAAGAAAACTAATACCTTGGGACATCACAGCATTGGAATTCTAACCTAACGAAACATTTTCTAAGCCCATCACGACTCCGCGTGTCTAGCATTAAAAAAAAATTTTTTGAAAAAATTTTGTGTGACATCCCCCTTTATGAACCTCGAAACAGCCGTTACGCCGATAAGTCTTTGACGACAAACCTCAAAACAGCCACATATCCTCAACATAACCAATACGTAGATAAAATTGTCTCCAAAATAGCCCAACGCCAAATTTCTATCTGCATAAACACAATTACAGGGAGAAACAGGAACATGTGAGGAGGCAAACTCTAGCAGGAAATATCAATTGATATTAAAATACGTAATTCAAATTCTCTTTCTAATTTTAGTTTAAACAATGTGCTCGTCTATTTTTCAAGAGCATGGATTGGTACGAGTACAAGTACTAGTATACGTGTCATTTTATCCTCATATCTCATCGATTTACCGAAGCTACATGCACAGTACATGACGATGTTTACGAATGCTTGAAAATATAATGCTTATCGATTGCAAATAACGACTTACTGTATATTTTAATCTTTCCATCGGTCTCGCCGAGGGAATTCGTGGCGGCACATTTGAACGCTCCGAAATCTTCTGGTCTCACCGAGTTTATGGTCAGTCTCATGGTACTCTCGTAACCCATGGTAACTGTCTCGACCCTGTAGTTGTTATCTGTAAAAAGTAAAACAGAAACGCTATTGCTCTTATGGATCGTCGTAAGCAGTATAGACACGCTGTACGAGTACTGTCCGTGACATTCGTAGTTTTATACGCGGCTAGCAAAATAACAGCATTCCAGCCCCAGAACGAGTATACTCGGTTCTTGACTAATAGAGGAAGAATGGAATATGGGTCAACTGTGCACGAATGCAGTTTACGCCTTCAGTCTGGCTAAAAGTAGCTAATTCCTTTTTATTAGCCTTCTTTCCATAATGCCTAACGTAGGAACGTATCGCGTTGCTGTGGATAACCAGAGACGCCCGGCGAGCCTGGCAGCAATAAAACAGCCTATTTAAGTCTCGTGCCGCTTTAACGTAATGAAACTTTTCGCGCGCCATTTAATACACGTGTAACGTCTACCCGAACGGTATAGCACGTGTACTCGGATAGGTGGGATATGTATATATGAGTTTGTCGATAAATTTTTGTAAAGCTTTTAATACGACGTGAAAGGAAATAAAGCATAGGCGCTATTAGAGCTTTGAGCTATTGGTTGTTATGAAGGAAGAGCTGTAAGAAACGCCGTCTGGTTCAATGTTTAGTAATAAGGAACGAAATTCGTAAAAGCTCCAGGGCCTGATTACAGTGCTGCTTTCCAAGATCCCTGCTGAAATAATTAAAGCTCAGGGTGCCGGACAGGTGCTGCTGGGAAAAGGCCAGACGTTGCACGCATTTATATCGTTAATATCCACTGAGCTTGCAGGCTAACCTTGGTCGGGGGCAATTAAAGCTCAACGCGGCGTAACAATTCTCCACACAGCCGACAACGCCTACTGGCTGCGTTGAAGTTGAGACGAGCAATCGTACGGAGGACACGCGTCGCGCGGTTAGGTGAATAAATTAATGAAAAATTAATGCAAGCTCATACTAACCATTTACGATGGTTTCGTTCGTTGGCTTCGTCCAATAGGTTATTGGCTTCGGATAGGCCTCGCTGTGACACTCCAGGACGATTGTCTGACCCTCGTAAGCTCCTACCAGCTGATTCTCAATCCATATCATTGGCGGAACTGTCGATAGAAGAACGTTTCGATTAATCTTAAAATCAAAGACTTGCCGTCAAAGTTGTACCGCGAATCAATGAGAAGCCTTGAAAATGACTGTGAGAAACGGGTAGACGCGTGAATCTGATACGAATTAAGTCACATAATACCGTTTGAAGCTTTTGAAAATGTTGAGAAAAAAAATAGGGGGTCATGGACAGAGAGCTTTTTTTTGGTCGTACGTTAATCAACGTATTCCCAAAGCTCGCATTTATACGATTTTTCGCGTCCGTCGCGTTATAAAATATGAATAGATAACGTGGCTTTTGGCGTATAATCCTGAAGTCGAGCGACATTGCTTCGTGCCTATCTTGATGGATGGTTTTATACCTGTATAGGAGAGGCAATAACTAGCCAGGACGATATAGAAAAAGCACAATGGCGTTTTTGAGACTGTGCCGGGATAATAAATGGATGAATTTCAGGTGGTTGCAGTGACGCAAAAAAAATCGTATATTTGCAACAAACGCGTGATAAAATATTGATATGCGCTTTTGAGATTCCCGCGAGGGACGCAAGAGTCTTTTCTGCTCCCTCGGTCGTTTTGGCATCCATATTCCGAAATTTCCGGAACCTTTTTCGTCGCGAATTTAAAGTGCCCGAGGGAGGAAGGGTGATGAAATGAAAAGAGAAGATAAGAGACCGAACAACGGCAGAATGTCCAGGACTTTTTTTTATTTCGTGAAACAATGCCTCTGAAGATCGTCCCATTGAAACGCTACGTCTACGTCAAGTGGCGGCATTAAAGTTTCGTGGAACCGGAAACGTCACATGTGAGGAACACGCGTGCCTACGTTATACGTCACGTGTATGAAAATATGAAAATTCAAATTGTACCTACAATGAACAACGAGAACAATTCGCTTGCTGACTGTAGGTGGTACACCGTTCGATGCTATGCACAGATATGGTCCCATGTGCAATCTCGTGACACGTATTATCTCCATCTCGGGACCCTCGATACTGGCCACTGGAACATTTGCAACGATCATTCCGTTTAATTTCAACAGTCAGTTCGCTACACAATCGTTACGGCTGACGGCACAAGGTAAGAAGATTTCAGGGGTTGATTTAGGGGTAAGTCGAAGTCGGGGTGGACGAAAAATAAAGAAAAGAAAAAAGAAACAAAAACCAACCTATTTACAGCGAATGTGAGGAGAGGGTGGAGATGATAGCTGGAGGGGTAGGGGATGAAGCCGAGGTGACGGTATAGTGGAAGGCCATTCGTAGCTTCATGAAGAATAATGGATCCTTCTTAAGACGAACGTTTCGCTACGTACGGGAAACAAACATCCGAGGACACCTGTTGAGAATTAATCTGGCGAAAATGCGTTTACACCATGAAATCGTAGCAGCCGGTGAACTCGGAAAGGACTTTGCGCGCGGCTGACGGCAAACACAAACTTCTTTTTTTTCTCTTTCCTTTTTCTCCTCTCCATTTGCTTCTTAATGTCTTAGTCCGCTCGTGACGGGGGAATATGGTTTGTCGCCAGGGCGAAATGTGCTAGGGAATATTTTATTTCTCACGCTGATTACCTGTAATGGAAATGCAGCCACCGCTATATAAGGATTCAATGCATGGGATACGGGACAAGTGTTTAATGCGATTTTTCGAAACATGCGTGAAAGATAAAATATTTAAATTTTAAATAAATCACAGGAATCTCCCTCGCGATTCACTTTGGTCCTTTGAGTTTTTCCTTCGTCTCCCCTTCACCCCTTTGCCAATCTCTCG
This sequence comes from Calameuta haemorrhoidalis, assembly GCA_031763665.1. Classification (NCBI taxonomy): domain Eukaryota; kingdom Metazoa; phylum Arthropoda; class Insecta; order Hymenoptera; family Cephidae; genus Calameuta; species Calameuta haemorrhoidalis. The sequence continues at coordinate 73,117 of JARPRH010000043.1, read as the reverse complement.
TCTTCCTGACAACACTCTAGAGCGTCTCTGATATCCTCCACACTCTGCTTTATCCCCCTTATCGAACCCCTAACATGCACTTACCCTCCAGAAGGAACGAAAAATATTTCACGCCCCCGGACCCTCGACACGTTCTCCTTCCTTCTCGTGAGAACTCGAAGGATCTTTTTAGTTTTGGTACAATGGCGGCCGTCGCCAAAAATTTCTGCACGCAATTAGTCAGCCAACAAGGCTCGACTAACTGGGCTGACGTAATACGTATCTACTGAGCTTAGCTAACCAAAGACCCCTCGGGTAATAAAAGATTGGTCCAGGGTAATTGAAACGTAAAATAATACGGGGAAGAATGAATGACTGATTACGTGCAATATGAAGATTGACTGATAAAAAGAGAGGAAAATATGTATATAAAAACCAATAATTCAATTGTCTATAAAAATTGTCTCGTGCTTGGTAAACCCTGTAGAAAAGTTTTCGTAATTTTCCGTCTCGAGAAAAGTCAGTGTTTACCGGCTTGATATTTTCCCCTTTGATCATTTCTAACACGCTTCTCTTCTAACGAGGCAAATCGCATTTCGCTAATCTGATATTATTAGCAAACGTTAAAAAAAATATGTCAGTACTTATTCCTCTGACGGTATAGTATAGTACCGAGTGCTATACGTCACAAAAGAGAATTGTTCTTTTATCCAGCAAAAAAAATTCTTGAAACTGTCACGTATACTTTATAAAATTTTTTTTGATCCTACCTTCGTGCCAACTTGACAGAATTATCGTACCACCAGCTTCGCGACGCCAAGTGACAGTCGG
>JARPRH010000043.1:57646-69817 GCA_031763665.1 Calameuta haemorrhoidalis | reverse complement strand
CTCGCTATCGTTAGAATAGTCTGCGTGTCGACGCGAAGCCACGCCACCTGAAAAGCACCATAGAGATTTCACTTGTGAAGATTGTTCGAAGAGACGTCGGCGCATACGCGTTCAGACTCTAAGACAGTGAATGCGCTTAAAGATAATAACTATAGTCAAGTTGCCTTTCGATTCGGTCGGTAAATGAAAAGCACAAAGAATATTAAGAAAATCTTCGCTTACGTCATTTTCACCTGATAGCCATAGCACTACGGGTGAAGTGTCTTGAAAGAAGTCACTCTTACGTCAGAATTGTATATAAGTATACGCGAAATCTCAAACTCAGAGCTTCGATGCTCTATCGTATAAAAAGGATCGTAACGATGCGCGAACTACCTTCGTCGCGTGTTAATTAAGCATTCGTCCAATGCAAATCGGAACGATGTACTATTTCTCCCTCCCTCTCTCTCTCTCACTCTCTCTCTCTCTCTCTCACACACTCTCTCTCTCTTTCTCTCGTTCTCTCTCCTCACCCTTAAGATATTCTTTCAACCTTTTTTTTTTACCACTCACCCTTTTACCCTCCTTTGGCACCATTCGCATTACTATACAAAATTCCAGAACGACGCCAAGATGCATTTCTATTCAAGATACAGCACATTCAATCGCACATGCACTAACTAAGAATTCTTAAAATTCTTCATTAAGAATCCTACCTGAAATATTTCATCTGCAATGTCAAAGTATAAAGTCGACCCATTTTTCTCAGGTTCGCTCACTCCCCGCGATGCTTGCAGACTCGATTCAACGTTGAAATACCATCGCACTGCAATCCTTTATCAAGCATATTTTACATTCAATTCAGAACCAACAATTCCTCGCGAATTCCATGCAAAATACGAAGCATGTGCGTTTGATTGTCTTCGGCAAGTACTAAAGTGAATAGCAAAGGGACCGACGATTCTATATTCCCCGGTACGATGCACAACGTCTTAGAAGGTTTCCTTTGAAACTGCAACCCTGCGCAGATATATTTGGAGTAGCGCAGAGAAGTGCAGTGTGTCTCATGCAGAAATGCATTAAGGTGCCCGTGTACATGCAGAGAGCCACGTATGTAATGTTATTATTCCCCGTACCTTGGTCGGCGGTATTGAACGAGGTTTAGTCGGGTTTCCCTGGTGCATCTCATTACCGGAAGGAAATTGACAAAGTCACGAGCGATTATTATACGTTAAGCCCTCAAAGTAAGAACGACGTGGGATGTTAACGTGGGGAAAACGGATTTAAAAGATTTCACCTTAGTCGGTGCGATGAGAGTTAAATTATACGAGGAAGAAGGATACGCGGAGTGCAACGGCCAGAGGAGTTCTGGAAAGGCGTGCCTTTGTATGCCAACACCGTGAATTGCACCAGTAATTATTTCTGTCCGTGACGTTGCAGTTGCCTACCTGCAGGTGCAACTTGCATTTTTTTCGTTTTGTCAAACAATTCGTTACCTTTTCTGAAGATAAACCTGGTCCAGGGCTCTATGATGAAAATCTTTAGGTATTTCGTACATCCACTTTTTGGATGCTCAGTTAGAGTGAGTTTATGGCAATAACCTTTGTATTCGTAAAAAAAAAACTTTGGCTCTTCTTTCGAGTGTTGCACCAAAGCACCTATATGAGATAAAATCTTTAATAACTTTTTGAATTGGTCGATATATTCATTGATAAGTAAGTGTTGATAGTGATTTATATTTGTAACGTTTAACGGCAACTGTCTTTGGTATATAAGACTTGATCTCGAGCGAAATCCACATTCAGCTGGATAATATCAGGATCTCTGCAGCATCTCCGTAACCCTGGAGACTTACGGTATCCAGCACTAGAATTTTCCACTGTACGTCAGTCTCTGTGTACCCTAATACCCTTTTCGTGATAGGCTACAGGAAGTCCCTTAATTCCTACGATATCCTGGGGAAGAAGAGAAAAGTCATGAGCTGCGTTGAAAAATGACTTGGCTCGAGCACTTCCGTTCCAGTAGACCCAAGTCTCCTCCAATTGAGTGTCGCGTGTCACGTGACAATTTCCACGGGTAATCAGCGGACAAAAAAAGAAACGGAAATACTTCGACTTTATCGATCCTAGAGGACCGTGACGAAAGGGCGTGTGAATTGAGCACCTCGTGAAAACTTTGACTGATCGATATTTCAGTCGCTCGTTAACCTTGTGTCATTGGAACAAGGTGGAGCTCGGTACTGGGTCAGGAGGTGGGTCCACCTCCGTAATCAGGAGATCAATCAGAATAGGATATGTCTTAACTCCAGATGAAAATTTTTCATAGTCTTGTAGTACAGTCAACGAGTCCTTTGGTAGGGTTTGTAAACAGGGATATAAATTATCTGACGGAGATTTCGGATTAACCGGAAACGCGTGATGCGAATTGCAGTCGGTGACCGGGACTGCACGATAAACTAAATGATGGCGCTATTAATTGTCGCGATAACGTTAGGGCGGAATTGACAGAGCGCGACCCAGGTCGAAGGTTAGTCCCGGGGGTTAATTTGCTGTGTTATCCGGGACCGTCAAGATAACCATCTATCTGTACCACGAAAGTTTCTAGAATCCAGAGGACGCGACCGGCAAAATGACTTGGGTTGGTTGAATTTGGTCCAACTGCTACGGTCGTTAATTAGTCCCCAGTAGTACCATCCGTATAATCATTGCGTCCCCTGCTTTGCTAGTTAGCTAAGGGTCTAGTGTTTTACACCGGCGATCAAACGTCACGTGTTACTAGCCAACAAAATACAATTCTATTGGTTGTTCAAACAACCGCCAATCGGTACTGGGTTAGGAACAGCTTTAATAAACAACCAGCGTACTGTCAATTGTTAATTGCACATGTGCGCTGATGGTCACATTCCGTGTGAGCCTCGTTCGTGCGACCATAAATTTCGAATCTACCGCTGTTTTTAGGATGGACTGTACCGACGTAAGAGAATTTTCTAATCTAACCTACAAACTCATCCAACAAATTTTTTTCCCATACGGAAGACGATCTACCTTTCTGAACGCCGTGGGGTGTCTCGTCTAAAAAATGATCTTCGCTGTAACCAGCATCCCTATTGGATCTTTCCCGACATTCAAACTTATCCATTCTCCCTGAAACAGTTCTCTGCGTGTTACCATCTCGGGGTAAAAACTCTACGGATTGAACTCGCGACACTGGATTAATCCCGCTCACACATCAGGCGGTCCTGATGGATGATGCTCAGGGAAGACTTCCTCTCGCGGATCAGGCTGTTACCCGGTAGCCTCGCTACATGCCACCAAGAGATACCTGCTACCAGCTTCCTATATATATATATATATATATGTGTGTATATAACACGCGAGAAAGCATTCCGTCGGGTTCTATTCTCGTCAAGTATCATTTTTCATATCGCCACCCCGCGGATATCCGTCGACGCTTGACGTCTCCGTCGCGACGTTGACAATACGCTGTGTTGATTGAATCGTCGTACGTCAAACCGCTACTCGTCCTTTTACATCCCATCTACTTTACTCTACTAGCTACTCAATCGTCCTTTCGAACTTCTGTACTAGACTTTTGTTGGGTTTTTTTTTTTTCTTTCACATCGGCTTGTACTTATGAGAACGACAGTCGGACGATACTGCGACAAACAATCGATTCTCGTACTACGAGCGGTACTACAGGATTTCTGTATAACAGTTGACTGATTATGAGTTGAACTTTTACAAGTAAAAAATCATTAATTATTCTACACGTGGACGATGTCTTAATAAGCGCTGATGACATTTGGACGCACGAAAGTTCCCACTGCGTCTTTTGCCATTTCACAGCAAAATGTCATTAGCCGACAAACTGCGTTTGGGGAAAATGGCATCGATCGATACACCCGTAATTTCTCGACAATATTCACTCACGATAGTCGCCACGCAGAATAAACGAACAGGGTAACTTTCTTCGGGAATCATCAAGGTAAAGAAAATTATTTGTATTTTATATCAAGAACGAAATGAGGAAAGTACATAAACTAAACTATAATGGATCTTATATATGTATAGGTGAAAAAGATAATCAATAAATACCTATGTGTACGTTAATACCTATAATGTGAATAACAGTAAATATGCCCACCTATTTTCTTTAACAGGTTCGAACGAAAATTGCTACTGTTTTTTTTATATTCTCACAAAAAATTACCAGCGTCAATATATCAACTACAATTTTTTACCACGACCATATGTGACCAAATATGCACGGTCGAATGAGTACACACATGTATACGAATATTTCAAAAAAACAAACGTCACTTCCCAATCAGCCCGTTAATCGCGCAAAGGGAATTGCTATCAACGCACGGCAGGACTCGAATGTTTTAAAATTTATTGATTGGCCAGCAATGAAGCCATGCAGAGTCCAGATGGCTGACGCACTACGTATGATTTAGAGCATCGATGTGCAACTGGCTGGAATCTTACGATTAAGGTGAAAATTGTCGGAAACACGCAAACACGATATGATTTTCCTTCCTTAGCGGAATTACATGAAAATTTACTAGCCATCATGAAACATCTGCCCTACCTATTCTTTTCTTTATCACACGAAGATTCCGAATCCCTCTTGCTCCTTGGACTCTCATCAATCCTTTATTTTCTTCGTCCTTTTTCGCCCCATGGTGTCCAGGATTCTGTCGGCAGACCTTATTTCAAATCCTTTGCACGCGATTCGAGCTTCCTAACGATATATTTCGGATGTCTTTATGACGTCCAGAAATTATCTTCAGAATTTCCGCTATGTGTGATAAGAAAATTTCGTGAATGTTATGCTAGGTATTATATTATATGTATATACTATTTCATTGAATGTATTGATTATTCTCGAAAGCAAGAATATATTAGAATTAATAATTAATTTCGACAGAAATCAATGACTGTCACGTGAGGAGTGAGTCCTTAATATAACGTTTACGAGACAATTTAATCAATCTTCCACTTGGTATCGCGTTTACCATTACATTAGTACATAAAAATATTAATTTGTTTTTATAAAAACTTTTCGTTATATTTTTCTTCGAGACCAAACACTATTTTAATTGATATATAATTTTTCACTGGACACGCGAACTGGTACTTATACTCGCACCCGTAGAAACTTCCAACAGCTAAAGTTTGAGACTAATGTCGAAATAGTTGTCAGATTATTACGTTCCACCCTAATATAAAAATATCGTTTCGAAAAGTAGATTCTTTCCGCGTTTCATTTCTTTCTTTTGTTATCGAATAACCGAAGGTACAAGTCCAATGAGAGGCGCAAGGATTGCGAAATTGCGTGAGAGCTCTTTCGATGGAACACAGATGATTGACGATTCGGTATTTACCTGGCACATCCCAGGTGCCGCCTCTGACTCTATGCGCCGACTGAAGGTGGATCGAAATTACGATTGGTATAAGGTAAAAGAGTAACTCCTATCATAAATTCACGAGAACCCCGTAGAGTGGATGGAAAAAAAATTGCATCCGAACGGTGAGCGTTTGTTGCGTAATACCTTCATCAATACCGACCAAAGGATCCACCCTTCGCCTCACGCAATGCGTACAACGAAGAAACATATGTCAAGTGTCAAAATCAGATATTAAACTCCGACAAGGTCTCTTGGACCATTGTAAGGTAAAACTAAATTATGAGAAACACAATGCACAGCAAGGAGAGTGTTTTCGACTCGATAAAAACGATGTTGATTGATTATCGAACAGATGGGAAAACATGGACTGCTTTTAGACAAGGAAAAAAAATTTCGAAACAAGTGCCAAATAATTTTGGCAATTTCCCCAGAAGTTCTGTGCGAGAATAGAAATACACAAGAATTCCCAAGCAAGAGCCCGTTCTCGCTGTTGGTGAACTTAACCGGAAGTCCCTTTGACCCCAGCGCCACAAAAATCTATAAAACTTCGGCAGTAACACTTTCGTACTTCCATACGATTGACTTCGCTGGCTCAGCAAAAACTCGAAAAAAAAAGTTCTCGATGCCCCAAAAAAGAAGAATCCAACGATATATAAAAATTTTATTTAACTTCCTAGAACCGTGTACATGAATAATCAGCACTGTGGAATGATTGATGACTTATCTCCGAATCACCTGGGATTACTGCTCCGACCATCAACCCCATGACCTTTCGCAACTCCCTTTGCCTCCTTCACCCGAGCTACATCACCGAGTTCATTTCAATATTTCACCAAGAACAATGAAAGCTCGCGAGACCTCGGGCAACTTTTAACTCTCATAATTATTTAATAATTTCTTTATTAAAAAGCAACATCTAAATTTGAAACTTGGTACATAATTCAGCTCTTGGCCATTTCGAAACTAGAATCTCGATCTGCTTTCGACTCGTCTTCCTTTGGTGTTGCTCGAAATCATCAGCCAACTATTCCACCAAGATGCTATTCACCTTGGCTATCGTATTATGAATAATTAATACTCCGGTCGGTTTGCCAGAATAATCACAACCCTCGATGCAACTTCTCAGCTATATACATATATACACACACGAGGCATACACGTGTGGTATGTAGATCCCTAAACTCTCGCCTCCCTCAATCCCTAATACTTCAGGCTAAGTGCGCCAAGACCGTTACCTCTGGCTCCCAGCATGCATCGCGACGTGCTTCATCTTAAGCTTAAATACCCTAAGCTGCTTCATTTCCGTGAGACATCATTGCGAGCTATAAATTTTTACAATTTAACTCGTTAAGAATATCTACGGCGTCACTGGTTAATTAACAGAGAGATTTTTACAGGTATGTGATGAAAATAAATAATATATAGATTTTCTTATTTATTAATAAAACATCATAGAGAGATGAGGCTGACGAGCACATCTAAGGAAATCCATAAGGTGACTCTTTGCTTAACGAAATGTATATTCCGTAGAAATTTAACGTGCCAGAGGGAGACTGATTTAATTCCGCTCGTAACGCGGAAAATCGGGTTACACTTTAATAGGCATGAAGCGTTTCTAATGCCGCGACGAAATTTCTTGCCGCGTCCTAACAGGACTCGTCCAGACTTCACAGTCAAAATTTAAAGTGACCTCCTTCAATTAGGTTTAGGGGATATAAAGGCAGTCCGCGACGCCCAGCGAAATTATCTGGGCATTTCCGGCAGCAAGTAATTTCGACTTTTTAATAGAATTAGGAAAATTTCACGGACCGATGGTATAGTATAAAGTGGGAGACACGCGAGTCCGACCCTGTCACCGGAAACCGGCTAATTCCGCACCTCAGTACCTCGTACCGTTATATTTAACGTGCGTTCGCCGTATTAGGTAAATTGGGTAAGATAGCTACCGAAAATAGCTCGCTATGAGATAACGAATTCTACGGCTATTAGAAGTCGTGGACGACGAGGAACGAAAGAGAAATAAAATGACTTCCGGTGTAATTGGACTTGGCTGAAATTTTATTCTTACGGTAGAAAGAACCCAAATTAATGTTTACTCGGTAGCCAGGAAATGGGTGCAGAGCAGGTATCAATAAATCTCAACGCTGACTTCGGGCAACGAAGATTTAAGGAATTTCAAGATAAAATTCCTTTTACGTCAGGAATGGTAATTTCCGGTGGCGAGTAATCAGCGATACTTTCTAGTACAAGGAGTCTCGAATGCAGCAACCCGTTTTTCTAAATCACGACCCGCAGGCATTTTCATTTCCGAGCCCAGCAATGCAGCTGCCTCGATAGGAATCGTATTGATTCTATTAAATATTGAAGTATAAAACAAAGATCACTCGCTTACAGTAACGGTCTAATATATAGTTGTGAAAAGAGTCCAAGTGCTCGGTTACATTGTAAATACGTGTCTGCGCGTACTTGGCGCAACTTACTCACTCCGGTATATATATACCGATTCAGGAAAGGTATGATGGTTCAGGGTGGAAAAGCGTTTCCATGGGAATGAAAATCATTGCAGTGTCTAAAGCGAAATGAAGGCAGAGGATGGTAAATGAGAAGAGCGAGAGAAAATTCTAATGCCTGAAATGGAGGAAGAGAGAGAGAGAGAGAGACAGAGAGTCCCTTAACAAACCGCTGAACTCACACTCCACGGGATTTTATTCCAACTTAATGGAGTTTCTTAAGATCGCGTAGTGATTTTCGCAAAGTCCTTAGTTGCAAAATTATTTATAATTATATTCGCAGAATTCCCCACCTTCGACAAACACGTACTATTCAGAATTGTTGCGAAAATCGTATAAAATATCCAATTTACTAATTTAATTTATTCAGGACTGTCGTGAAGAATAATACGCGTACTTGACGCCAGACTCTGCTGAATCTCAGGATGCTTACCTTGAACGGTCCAAGATTTTCAACGATACACGTGAAAATGGCTTCTCGTCCGACGGAAACTGTCAGGTTGTTCAAAGGCTCACCGAACCAGGGCAAATCTGTAAAAAAAAGAATTCTATACGTCACAGAGCGTGGGTAACGCGGATTGCAAAAACGTTCCGTATAGCGTCTAGAAGTATCCAGAGCAAAGTTCGCAAACTACTCGAAGCTCTCACCGCTCGAACTGCACCGAGCTAATGTAAAGGGGTCAAGCAGCGATTAAACAAACTCTTCATCTTCCACTAACAAAGTCGTTCTCTCACCAAGCAGGTGCGCGATTACAGTGAAAAAAAATTACTCGATCGATTTTCACGTGCAAATGAGCTCATTCGCGGTTCTGGAACTTCGAGACTGCATGACGAGAAAATTTCGAAGTTCGATTAGGAACGTTGAATGTAAAGAGCACAAATTGTTTTTCAGGTAATTTACGGGGCTGCGAAAACTCATAAAGTTCCCTGAAAGATTCCGCGAAGCCCGTAGCACAATGGAGAAATACCGATATCGACGCCTAGTCGTTCATTCGGCGAAATGCCGGATCGAGAGACGGTGAAAAAAAAACCTAATTCATAATTATTCCTAATTCCTATCTACCCGTAAATTATTGCGCGCAACCCTCTAGGAAGGTCATTTAAAAATATTCAGACAGCCACAGTGTACTCTGAGAAAATGAAGGTTCCACGGGGGGTTGATTATAGGAGCACCGTGTACTCGTTCTATTGGAAAATGGAAGCGAGCCAACCAAGAGAATAATAATAAGACTTTCTTGAGAAATTCTCGTGTGGTTGTATACCTCGGTTAAGATAACAACATGAACAGCAGTAAAGCCTCGCGGAGTCTCCTGTGTATTTATGGCTGAGACTCGAGGACCTTAGTCCAACTATTGTTACGTAACGTTTATCTCGCGAATCAGTTTTGCATTCAGCCTATGAGTTATCTGAAGGGAAAAGATGGCCATCATCTAAATGACGTTAGATCAGGGCAACAAATAAAATAAGGTGACAAAAATTTTACTGCTATATATATATATATATTCTCGAGTTATACCGCCTTTTTTTTATTCCATCTTCTATACGAATTGCTACATCAGAATTTCTTTTTTACATCCTCAAGTTAGCCGGGACACTGATCTCACACCGTGACCATCCGACAATCCGCAATCTGCCATTCGTCTTCTTTCTTTGGCGAAACGTCGATTTAGGATCCTCGACCTTTCCCTCCTATATTCCCCACCTTTTTCTTTTGACCCTCTTACCAGATCCAAATGACAAATAATCTGGGTTCAAATTTCTTTTTTTTTACTTTTTTTTTTATTTGCTAATTTTCGGCCATGCTTCTTCCCGCGACATCTTGTTCTCTTTTATATAGCTTATTATTGTGGAAATGTATACTATAGTCTATTACTACAATTTTGGCACTGTTATTTCTGGCTAATGGAATTAATCACTGAAAGGAAGACCTCACGACTAGATGGAACACCGAGATCCAAGTAAAACTAATTATCCATGAGCGGATAATCGGGGAATCTCAGAGCTGGATTTGATGGGAGAGGCGGAGTGCTCAACTACAAGGTATGATAGACTTTTAATTGAAGTTAAATCTTACTTTCACGACGAGCCCTATTTCAATTTATTATACTATCTTTAATCAATATAAAATATAGATCAAGAAAAAATCCCCTATTATATATGCAGTATTTTTTCTCATTTTTTTATTGTTCAATATGATCTGAGGAAATTGCAAATTTTGAATCACCAATTCTCTGTATCGCTACAGTCGACTCATATAGTATCTACTTTTATTTTCATAGGATAACTTATCATATAGTATCATTATACTCTACTATACTAAACTATCTATCATCCCTTCATATCCTATAATAGGTTGACAGATTCGATTATAAGGAGACTACTGTGACGTCATCCCTGACATTAGCATCCCCAATTGTTCATTTTTCATATGGACGTAGGTATACATGCTTTCTGCCCGCCATAATTTCGCACAGAAATTGGAAGATACAATTTTTAAAATAAACTAAAAGGAGTGAAAGTTAAAAATTTTCGTTGTAAATTTTGAGGTGAGAAACGGCCGTCCTCAGCGCTATCAGAACTCCAGGTTTAAATTCGTTATCTAAAAGTGTCACCGTCCTTCCAATAAATCTCCGTAGATAACAGTCACGAAATAATCTTCCAAACGTCCCCTTGAAATGACCAAAGTAAAATGACATCGATATGAGAAGGAGAAGGTGACAAAAGTCACAGTACACCGGATAATAATAATAAAGCGCGCATAATTTTCGACCAATCAACACATTCAATCGGATTAATTAGCAAATAGTCTAATATCCCATATAAATAGAGGTGCAAATATCTAGGTAGATAAGTTTCCATTCGAAATCTAGAGTTACCCACAGAGTCATTGGGCTTTGTGGTTGAAACCACATACCATTAAATAAGGATCTTGGATGCTGGAAACCTCAAGCTTTGATCCTAAACCATAGAGGAAAACCGCACTGCGATATTCCGTGTTTCCATTTGCTAACAAATTTTCCTATAATTAGGTGTACGCATCTCGCACGGCATTTTTAGTGGGTTTTTACTAATTTCATAAAATAAAATTTAATAAAGCAAAAAAGTGTGTTGATTCAATTAATACAAAAATTTTCTAAAATTATTCTGAAAACGGTTTATCAATTTTCCAAAATTACTCAAACTAATAATACTCGTATGATTGTTTCTGATGTAAGACGTGTATCACATTCTGTAACGTACAGTGTGGAAACTATAGCCACACGTCGTCACTCTGTTCGCCATTGTTACCGGAAGCGGAGACGAACGTGACGTGAATGGTCGGTCTACAGTTCGACCAAGAATAGAAGGGCTGTTAATAGGGGGTGCTAATTAACATTGAAATAGGCAAGGAACAGTGACCACTGTTAGGTTTCCCGGTCCTGAAAATAAATCAAGAAAATAGATAAGCACTATCGCTTCGTACTATCTATACATAAAACGTTTATCTATTCCCATGCATTTCATACGAGCCGTACGATTCGTGCGCAATGCATAATTTATCTTTTTTAGTTAAAGTTGACAATATTGAAAGAGGAAACGAATAAATAAGAGAACAGAGCGCAAGTTGCACGACGAGATTGATTTCTCTATGGAAAAGTCTCTAAATAATGAAAGAAAATAAAATATCAATAAAAAAAAAGAATAAAATATATATATATTCAAGACTATATAAAGAAAGAAAGATACTTTATATATCCACCCGAAACACGTCCTGAACATTTTTATTTGCCATGAACGGTGAATCGGTCAGTTAGAAAACAAAGAAAACTTCTGAAAACGTTCGACTTCGCCTGTATCTTTTCTCGCTAAAAGATCGATGCTTCGCAGACAGATCTATGTTTACAGGGTAAGCAAACTGCACACTGAGAACTTCCTACGTTTTAACACGCTTCTAGGATTCCTTGGTCATTTTTACTATTTAGTATCTTATATCGGTCCGAGAATTTCTCTCCTTTATACGCAGCACACGTTACCGAAAAATAGTTTCTTTCTAACGGCTTTTTACTTTTCTCGCGATAGCCATTTATTATACCATCCCACTTTCATTTTTCTTCAACCATTAAAAATTCTCCTTGTATCTTATGGCAGTCTTTCTTTCTCTCTCGTTCTGTATTTTTTTCTTTCCCACTCTACATCTTCCTTCTCTCTCTCTCTTTCCCTCTTAAAACCACTGCACAATGCGCCGCCAATGATAAGCAACTCGATTGAGCCATCGCGATTTCCTTGTAATTG
>JARPRH010000043.1:19903-38435 GCA_031763665.1 Calameuta haemorrhoidalis | reverse complement strand
CGGTCAACGACTTCTCGGATGGAGATATTGGCAAACCTTCGCTGTTCTCCGCAGCCATGTTTACGTTTACTGTCGGCTCAGCGAGACGAGACGGGAAATATGCGCGCGCATCAACGCATGCATCCACCTCGTACGAATAGACACGAAACAAACACAAAGCCCTCACTGGCCGTATGCAGTATAAGTCACAGACTCTTTCAAGACTGACGTTTAATCAAGTGGTACAAGCAAGTGAAAAACTCTGCCAATAATGACAAAAGTTACGAAAATTTATTTTCTAGCACAAAACGAATTCGATTGGTCGGTCAGTGCTTCCGCAATCACAAATTCTTAGGAACAGGTTTCTTTTACAGGGAATCTTTCGCTCGATCACCGGCTGTTACTGAACAGCTGAGAATTTATGGAAAATCAGTTCGGCTGAATATTTTGCCTAGGGAATTTTCATATGGACTTGTGGCAACCATAACGTTAATCAACGTTGGTAGGTCCTGTGTATCCTTGTATAACAATGAATTTAAAGGCATACGTATTACAATGAAAATGATAGATTTTAATCTTGGCGTACATCGCGCTCTGGAAACATTACGCATACTGACCAAGTGATAACGGGTTATCTAGTAAGGAAAGAATAATATGTTGTTGAATCTTTAAAAACTTTATAATTGAAAAAATTCAAATTAATGGATAAGGTCCTCATTACACTTCCCCCGGAGAGAGGTACATATTTTAGTGTGAAAATTTGTCAAAAATTTGTCAAAAATTTTCACCGTAAATAAAAGAATAAAAAATATTTATTACATTTCTTAAATAGCCTCAATAAATGGTTTCACAATTTATTTTATTAATTCTCGTGATTCTCTAATCTACATGCGATACGTAATTACCTAATACGCAATCAATTAGGATCCGCATAATACTGAGACCGGTAACAAATTACGCAACTCACCACCATATTCACCTAACATTTCTAAGTAACGCCATTTATATCAGTCAAACAAAATTCTCAGTGACATATCTCATCTCTCGGAGCAGCATACGAATACTAATTAAATGTAAAATTAAAAAAGTAGAAAATTCATGACAATTTCTAATAGCATTATCCTTTCCCTAATTCACTATCTACTCTTACTATGTAGTATAAACTATAACGGCATCCGATATCCGGCCGACTAAAACTTTCTTTCCCAATTTTGTCAACTTTTAACGCTCATCCAAATTCTCATCCGCCACTGCGGAATTATCGCAAGATTAAGAGCCTGCATGAGTTTTGTCAGTGGGGTAGAATTTTAACCCCGGAACAGGCGCCTAAGGGATAACTGGGTTTTTAAGGGTCGCCGACACCTCTAACGCCATAAAATATCCTCTCCCTCAACGGTGCGCACGCAGGGTTTGTGTACAATACAGCTACCCCTAGATCACGGAGAGAGGTAACCCTGGCTTGGCTACATCAGAACCAGCCAAAGTATCGCGCGACGTTGAAGTGTGCAAATCTTCTTCCTCTTCCCCCTCCTTTTTTTTATAAACGCACCTCGATCGCTTCGCAGCGAATAGTTCGTATAAGAACGCTCGTTAAGCCGCCTCGACAATGGCGCGAAACACTTGACTCTAACGAGTGGTTCATGTACCGCGATGTCGCGTCTTTTAAAATTTCAACGATACGCTTGACTTTCGCGCCAAATTTCGTTCTGTCGTTCATTTTATTTAATGTAGAAAAGTGCTGAAAAATTATCTAATTCGCCAACGTTCCTTTCTTGGTTATCAATTGCAATATCATTAGCAATCATGTACGGTATGCTTTTGGAGAGCGTTCAGCATTTTGTACAGGTAACGTTTATACTCTGGTACTATTTTTTTTCAGTAAGTTTTGTATGTTTATGGAAGTGGAATGAATTTCAATTTTTCAAATTTACATACATATTGTCTTTTTGATGACAATGCGGTTACGTACGCAAGTGATGTCAGGCGTAGGCCAAATTTTGATGCTAATTTTGCATCAGACTCAGAAGTTCATATCTGATCGATTTTATGCGTCTGCTTTGTACGTCAGAAGCAATAAAGAATAACGTCGATGACATGAATGACTCCAGGAAATAATAAAGTATTTAGTATGCTTGGTGGATAGTCCGACGAGTCTTATTCTTAGAAAAGTCTCTTTGATATCAAGATCGTAATGTAAAAACATGTTGAGTTATCATAAATGGATGGATGGATGAAATGGAAAAATTAAATTTCCTTCTTATCAAAAATACTAAATTTCTTTAAATATTTTACAATGTATCTTTAGTCTCCTTCAGGAAATCCTTATCGACCAGACATCAGATGTAACGCATACCAAAGCCCCTTTCAATTTGGTTGACATTAACAGCTTCCCTACTGTACCAATCTTGGTTAGAATACTTTCATTTAGATTTAATCTTTCTCTTTGAAATTTTTGTATAACATCAAAAAGCCATGTAATTGAAAAAATACGTTTTCAAAATATGGATTTCATGTAAGAAGATTCTTGATATTATTGGACTTGAAGAATTTGTTTAGTACGATAATATAAAATTTCGTGCCTTCGATCGACAACCCTCCTTATTAACCATCCTCGAGTCATAATATATAAATAGCCCATTGAAAAGTCTAAAATTAATTCTTAACAGATTATAATATTATTTATTGCGAGTCAAGATAAAAGCATGGTCTTTATACTTTTCTTATCGTCATGAAAAATATCTACTCGAATGGATTTACGCTGATACTTTTTCAACTTAATAAAGGGATGTTGAGCAATAATTTAAAAAAAATGAATATATATACGTGAGATAAATAATAGCTGGAAAATTTAGACCGTTATTGGGAAAAATAAGAAAACGCAAAAGTAATTCTAACTTTTCACACAGCTGGTACGAATATCCAACAAAGTTTAGAAAAGTCTCGTGGGACATTAGATAAAAGTCCACCATATTCTGAGATAAGTTCTCGATGAGAATCTGTGTCATGAAAAATCATCTGGTCGAATCTTGAATTTCGTCGTAACTTTTCTATCAGGAAATAAAAAAAAAGCTCGAAGTATTGCTAAAGATTAATTTTTGATGTGATTTTACTTACCTACGAAATTCTGTGAAAATCCTATAAAATCAAAAAATATCAATAAATTTTCGACTGTAAAACATGTACTAAAAACTGGCTCTAATGTACAATCACCTTCAAAAACGTCCGCGTCCTCATTTATTGCACAACTCCGTGGAACAACCTTGAAATTCGTAAATGAAATTATATAAAAAAACAAAAACGTATTTTTCCCAAAATCCTTCTTGTACATTATAAAAATCGCAGAATGTAAAATTTACATTTTTTGAAAATCCAAAAAAATTTCATTTTAATGTCCCTTTCTTTTCGATCTATTTTAAACCCACGAGTCACGTACCTTATGAGAAAAAATTGATGAATACGAATCAGGTTTTCTTTTTCACGACCAAATTGATTCGATCGCGATTACCCATTTTATTTTTATCCTCATATGAAAATTTTTTGCTCGCGTCGAATTCTTCGATAAATATCACATCTTTCTGACACTTGACAATGAATTGATCCGAGATTCATCTGATTTTTCATACAGATTTGATGACGTTCGTTTAAAATACGTATCACGTGCACACTATACGAAACGGGTTAAAGTATACAATAAAATGGGCTCTCTGAATACAGATGGCTTAAATTATTAGCTTCCTTATCCGAGTATCATGTCTGTCGTACGATTATACACACATGGCCATACACGTAAAGTTTAAAAATATTACCCGCTACCAGACACGTCAAAGTTTCTCCCATTGTCCCAGAATTTACGATCAAATAAATCATTCATTTTATACCATACGATCGACTTATCCTATTAAGCATCGATAATAATAAATTAATTAATTAATTGCTAACAACGTCACTCGAGTAGACCCTACGATAGACCCTCGTCCCATAGACCCTACGATATTTGATAAATAATCTATTTTTAACTATCGTCCCTACTCACACACCAGACGTGCCACTAGCATCATCAAGGTTCGATTAGAAATTCTATTCAGTCCCATAACCGTGACATTAGAATACATTAGTGACGTCCACTGTCAAAAATAGCAACTCAATCTCGAATTTTAGTCAGGTCCTTAAAATTAAGCAAGAATTAAAAACGAACGTTGGTACTACAAATTATCCTCGTTCGATAAGGTCGTTACGTAAATTAAAGTTTGTAATTAATATAAGGTCAATTGTTTTGACAGTTCAATAGGAATTACCTAAATCAACAAAATAATCCCCAATTATGAATTTTGTCGTCCAACAATTATAAAGGGTAAATGAACGTATTTACGATCAATACAGTTTTCATAATGATATCTAATTCGCAATAGATGAACGATAGGACACGATTCGCGTGGAGGTTAGCTCGATAAATTTCATTTTAACGACCGACTGCTGCCAATTTCGCGTGTTCCCAGTCGTATGGTCTCCCGTGGGAATTACTTTATTAAACTATCAATTATTGGCAGCTTTAGCCTTTTCGTGACTACTCGTCATTTATTGTTTGCGAAGGGCTTCAGGGATATTGGTTCAGTTATATAGAGGCCATGCGTTTCTTTACCAAGATACGTTTCATGAGGATCATCTTAATAAGTTGGAAGTTACCTTAACGAGAAATTAAAGGTCACGTACGCTTTTGGAATTCATTATATAGTCTCTTAGCAATAATCCAAAACTTCGACTGGATTGCTATTTGAATTAGATTCAAATCTTATTGACAATCCTAATACGTTGCTCTAAACACACAGAGAGAGACTATGGTCTGGATAAACTTCAAATCCACAGTGCTGTGTATAAGGAAAATGATGTTTGCTTGAAAAATTTTTATATCCTCAAAAAAGAATAATTGTTTGAAAAAAAATCAGAAAATTTTCTTTGTGATAAAATATTTTTGTGCCCGTGGAATTGTACCTAATGAGCAATTTTTTTGCACGAGAACCTTTTATTTTCTCTTGCTCATTCGATCTTACGTTATTGCCCGGCTTTTTGTGCAGATGAAAGTACAGAGTCGAAATCAAATGATCGATCGAAATTGAAAATAGAAGAAATCATTGGTACAAGAATGAGTGTTCTGTAAATCGATAATTTTGTATAATTGATAACTCGATGGTAACTGAATGGTTGCTTGATTACTTTTATCTGCGTTTTTTATATCACGCACTGATAGTGACAGCGACGTCATTTTATCCCCTCTTCGAATTATAATCAATTCATGAAAATAAAATTGTACATTATCTCAACTGGAAATTAATCCCACGGTGTAATAAACTTTACAACCCCCCTTATGGTCAAAGAGTTGATTCACCAAAGTGATTCGCCATTTTATCGAATTACACGAGAAAAGAATCTCCCACTTGTTATCAGTAATACAAATTTTGGGGAAACAGCAATTTCATTCTCTCTAAAAGCTTCTTCGTTAACGGAGCTTTGTCCCATAACCTTTTATTCTCAATCCCGTAATGGCAGCCGAAATCCTTTTAATTCGACTTTGCAACCAGCAAGAGTTTCGTACGTTTGAATAAAATTTTATCCGATAAACAGTCAAATTATCATTAGTAAGCGAACGGGTGTTTGTGCTATAACCATAGTAAATTAAAATCAGAAAATTTGTATATTTGTGCTTTTCTTTATTTTAGCTGGAATATGGAGAAGAAGTATGGTTATACATATTGGAAGCAGCTGGCGTGAAACATACAGTTTTCAATACGCGACAAATTTATCCTGACAGTCTGATAAGGGATTTGGCTAAAGCTCTTGCCGTTCATACTTGCGAGACTGAAGACAAGGTGATGCAATTCTTTGGCAGGTGCTTCGTTCGTTTCTTCAGCAATTTGGGGTAATTTTAATGTATTAAGTAATTGTTTGTCTGAGAGATATTATCGAGCTGGTTTTCAATTGTTTCATTACTTCCTGAATGATAATGACTGTTTCGAGTCAACTAAGAAGGAGTTAAGTACTAATAGCTATTAAGGTGCAACCCTACTGTGAACTTCCAAGGGTTAATTGTAAAATTAATTGTTCTGTAATTGCTGGAAAGGACAACCAATTGCTTCCATCCACTATCCATTTATTACCCAAGGGTGAGAATATTTTTCGGTTGGAATGTTCACTTGATAAGAGCAGTTATATATTGACGTATAGATCAGATTAATAATACTCTTTTTATCAAATGAACGTGGGAATTTTTTAAATTATTTCAAGATATTTTTCTATAACTTAAAATATCGTCAATGTATAAACGCCATAATTATTTATATCGATTCTCTACTTTATAATAGCTTAATGATTGACGCAACAAAGTATAGATAAAACACTCGAAGGAAGAGTAAAAAAATTTGCCAAAAAATAATTAAATAGAAAAATTAAATCAAAAAGAATCCAACCCCAACATTTTAGGTTGACTACAGATTTTTCGAAAGTTGCGAAAATTATCACGATGTTAAAAAAATGCAATAAGTCTGTGCTTAGGGGCACCGTGTGAAATATCTTTCCGCGAATTTTACACCGTAACGTGATACGAGCTTATACATATGTAAAGATCGTTGATAAACGCAAGGTATATATCTATATATTTATATATATATGTCGGTACGTGAGAATTATATCTTCACATGTATATTATATGTTTTTTTCTCTGCGGGGGGTCTCGACGGTATATCTACTCTGAAATTTATAGTCCTGATTAACTGGAATATTTCATGGATTGGTCGTAAAAAAAAAGTGACATAATAAAAAAAAAGATTTATTCCCAACTTTTTACCAATATTTATTTCGCTCAGATACGACTGCACTATCAAAGCGACTGGACGATATTTCTGCGACTTTCTACAAAATGTCGACAACATTCATATGCAAATGAGATTCACATATCCAAAAATGAAGAGTCCCTCCATGTATATCACACATGTCGATCCACACGGTGTTTTTCTGGTATACAGAAGTACCAGGCAAGGATTCACTCACTACTTCATGGGTGAGACATTTGATCGATAAGGACTAGAATTAATGGAGGGAAATTCGAAAAAAAAATCATGAATTTGATTTATATCCAAAAAATGCATTAATACGACAGGTCAGCTTTTTCAAATTGCCAAGGATCTTTATAAAACAACTTTGGATATCAGGGTACTGGAAACCTCGAATAATATACCGGGTTCTCAAAGTGTCATGGTTAAATTTCGCATTGATTTTGACAATCGTGATTACGTAAGTAGCAATGTCACGAGTGAAAATAAAAAACATCCACTTACAATTTTCTAATGAATCTTCTTTATCAGATAGCAAAAAATACTAAACTGAAGGCTCCCATGGGGGCACAATTACCCCCCGTACCCTGTACGCTGTTACTGCGATTGTTTCCCTTTGGGGTTATTCTTAATCGTAACATGTGCATTCTGGGTGCTGGGGAGAAACTCATGCAGGCCTGGGGTGGCAGCACTTCCGTGCTGAACAAGCACGTCAGTGAACTCTTCAAGTTACGACGACCTAAGGGAATCTCATTCACTTGGAGAAACGTAAATGAAATCAAAAGTTATTCTTTCGTATATTTTATTTTCTCTCCGAGAAAAAAATTGTCCAAAATTTTATTAACTTTTTCAAATTCATTGGTTAAGTTCAGAGAGAACAAAAAGAGACGCTTCATCTTTTTAGGTGATGAATCTACATTCCGTGATGTTCGAATTGGAATTAATCAGATCGTCTGAAAATAAATTTGTTGCTCCCGATTCCTCTGTAACGACGACTAATAATCCCAGCACGAGTTCCGGTTTAGATAGGAGAGGAAGCCAAGGAACAAGAAGTATCTTATTCAAAGGACAAATGAGATACATTGAAGATATCAAGGGAATAATTTTCCTCTGTAGTCCCCTGTAAGTCTCACCAATGATTACTTTATCATTATTATATATAAATATATATATATTTCATTATAAATTTTTACATTATAATGATATATATATATATATATATAAATAAAACTTTTTTAATCGTTTAACAGAATCAACAACGTGGACGAATTACGGAACATGGGTCTATTTTTTAATGATCTTAATCCACACGGTTTGAGTCGCGAAATGGTTTTTCGAGGATTGGAACACTGTGGAAGGTAATTTAGAGAGCTATTCAATGTGTAAAATCAACTTTGATCAGTTATTCCTTTAGTGAATGGTGAAATCAGCGTAGGCAAAAGATAATCATACTTCAGTTATTTATTCATAGGTTGGAGATGATGTTCGAAAGGGCTGAGCAAAAGTCAGCGGAGCTTGAGATAAATTATGATCTTTTGGATCGATGGAAAAATAAAAGTGATGAATTACTTTATTCTATGATACCGCAAATCGTTGCTGATCGTTTACGTGCCGGCGCCAGTCCGCTCAGTACTTGCGAGGTGGGTAATGATTAATCTTAAAACGTTGAATAAAATTAAAAAGAAAATTATCCTATACCAATTCTGAATTAATTTTCTTATCACTTCCAGTCCTTTGAATCCATCACTGTGCTGTTTTGTGAACTCTGCGATTTCAACTATTCGACCATAGAAGATGCTATGGATATAGTGTCCTCCATGAATGCGGTGTTTTCCTGCTTTGACTCTCTTATGGATAAATTCAATGTCTACAAGGTATTAATTATGTCAAATTTCTTAATACCCACGATTTTAAGGGACACGAATATTGATTAATGAATTATACCCGTTCAGGTTGAAACTGTGGGGCGAGTTTACATGGCAGCGAGTGGAGCTCCAGATAAGACTGAGCATCACGCCCGAAATATTGCTGATGTCTCCTTGCAGCTTATCACCCACGTGCGGTCGCTCAAGCTACCATCTGGCCTTGATATACAAATTCGCATTGGTAACTGACAGTTAATTAACTAATATCCAAATGCTCAGGGTATTAGATCAATATATGATCCAACCGGTTTTTCCACTTTCACATATTCTCAGGAATACATTCTGGTCCTGCTGTTGCTGGGGTTGTTGGTATCAAAGTACCAAGATACTGCTTCTTTGGAGACACCGTGAATACAGCATCCAGAATGCAAACGACGAGTATGGTTAGTAGGTTGCTGGAAGTCAATCAATTTATTTTGAAATAAATTTTAATAAGTTTGTATAGTCTAATTGAAAGGATTTTTTTTTATGCAGCCTGGAAAGGTTCACTTGTCTCCGGATACTAAAATACTTTTACCAGAAGACAGATATCATATGGAACCACGTGGCACGGTCTGGGTTAAGGTATGTTCCTACAAATATGATGTCGTTGAAATGTGTTAAGGAATTTTTGAAAAACAATAAAACGACTTTGATTCATACCCGTATGTATCTTTGGGATAAGATTCCAAGAAAGCGTTACGCGAGGAATTTGGGTAACTTTGAAAAATTTATTTCTCATATTTCAGGGTAAAGGTAACATGGAGACGTATTGGTTGTACGATAAGGAACAACGTCCTGCATTGCCAAGCGTGAAACATTCTCTAGTCACTGAAGTATAGAAAGCACAGAGCATTTGCCATTTGTCAAATTTACGTTTGAATCATACTAAAAAAATAATCAATTAATTGTAACTGTAGCATCGATGTCGACGTATGTGCTCTGAAGACGAACAGTGAAAATTTTAAAGTTGCAAAAAAGCAATGCGTACGTTTTAAAAAATGTCTAATATTAACGTTAGTTCCTTACATGTGACTCTTGAGCTTACCACCTAAATATATGTGGCATATAGTATCTGTCGCGTTATTAATCATTATCTAGTCGTGCGTAGCCGAAAGGACCTTGAACTTGATATTTTTACACATAAAATTAATATTAATTACCTAAATAATTACCTCAGGACTGCCTGTGGTGAAAGACTCGAAATTTAATTAATATTAATTTCATATATAAAGGTATCAAATGTGTGATCTCTTAAGATTAAACACGGTTAGATAAAGGTTAAAATTCTATTACGTATACGAAACATATCTTTAACAATGCTTATGTGCAAAATCGTCATTGATCTGCACATATAAATATACGCGCTTATTCCCAAAGAGTAAATTAATTAGGCCACTCTAACAACATGATTATGACAGTCTGAAAGCCACGTGGGTCCCACGTGTCAGTTACGATTACATACATATATACATAATTAATTATAACATATCATTGGGCCTGACATAAGTTACACACGACGAAGACTCCATGCTTAAAAATCTTCGTCTCGTCCGAAAAAGTGTGAAATTAAAAGAGAAAGTTTTAACAACTTTCATTTCTCTACGCTCATAGTATTACACCTAACCAAAGCCGGGAATATCGATACTCGTGCCTTAATAATCACTTTTCACAATACCAGTACAATTACATTGACCATTTTTAAATTTTATCTAAAAAAGCTTAACAATAACATAACTGTATCTATACGTGTAGATAATTTAGCTCATAAAAGTTATGTATACGAATAAAAGAAAGAATACAAAAAATTATATGTACCTAATTCTCAGTACAACAAACGTATCAATCAACTCAACGAGCTCAACTGTACAATTTCAAAATTCATATTCAATATTCAAAAAGTTCTATCCTGCCATCAGCAATAACAGGCATCCAACGTGTTACGTTCTATCCAACTAAGATAACGATTTACTCTTGCATACACCCCAGGATAATTAGGCTGTGCGCATCCCTCGCCCCAAGACACAACTCCTGTATTATAAAATATATTAATTATTTTTTAATTAAATAAGATAATTAAAAGAATCAAGACTCACCAACAACTCGATGAATGCCATCCCTTGCTACGTGTAATGGACCACCACTGTCACCCTATATATGTATATTCGACGTGTTAATTTAATGATATTAATTATTAATAATTTTAAAAAATACCTGATCATTTCAATTACCTGACACGAATCTTTGCTCCCTTCCTTGAATCCAGCGCAGAGCATATTATCTGTAATTTTCCTTGCTGGATACTTTGTCGCCCGGCAATCGTTATTCGTCATGATCGGTACGCTGACCTCCTGTAGCGTTATAGAAATTGGACCTGAAGCTTCGGTTGCTCCCCATCCTGTCACTATACCCGTGTCGCCAGCAAATGTTTTCCCTGGCCCAAGAACATATAATTTTCATATACAATACATACTTGATTTCAATACCTTTTCTTCCATCCACCCAACTGACCGTATTCAGGCAAGCATACTGGTCTCAATGGTCCCTCGAATTTCAAATTGCCTTTTACCTTCAACAATGCTATATCATTGTTATAATTAAACGTCGAGTAACCACTGTGTCGAATAATCTGTTCGATTTTGAATTCCTGCGTCTGCGTTTCCGTCGTGGTATTTCTGTCATGTTCGAGAAGACGGACACCCATCTTGCTCTTTTGAAAGCTGGAAATGAGATTTATCGATTTATTGGTACAACCAATGAAATCGATTGGCAATTTAGGCATTGATTATTTTCGATAACATACCCGTCAACGCAATGAGCAGCTGTCAATATGTATCGTGAATTAATCACTGAACCACCACAATAAAATTTTCCTTGATACAATAATAATGCCATCCATGGATACTGATTCACTTGTGTCTCCACACCACCCACAATTCTTGTTTGCTTGTTCGTCAGACCACATTCTAGCGGAAATTTATAAGGATCGAGATAAAAAATTAATCACAGATATAATTAATAATTTTAAACTATACACTTAAAAACTGTCAAATCAACATTTCAGGTACTGACTGCATTTGGGACAATCTTGAGGTTTCTCTATTTCCGGTTTCGCAGTAGTACCTCCGGCTTGGCCGCTTAACACCTGCGAAAGCCATTCCAGAAATCCTTTGTCGTCGAGTCCGGCATTAGCGAAATTCGCACTGGTAACATTTTTCTGGCCGTTGCCAAAACTGACAGATATCCCACCCTATAGATAATATCCGTTACACCTTATTGCCAATTATAAGTCATTTTAATAATTGATCTCGCGAATTACACTTTTTAATCGTGATTCCTATCCTTAATTGACCCTTCTTTTTTTTTGTTAATTCAACTAAATCGTCGATACGTCTGATCCATTTGCTTACCTTCTCGGGCACTGGCGACGCTGACGACGTCACCGCGATCACGAGGCCGATAAAAATGGACGTGAGGTGCATTATTATTTAATGCATCCGTTCTCACTGCTCTCTCCAGGTACAATCGGCTGTACGAATACACTGAGTATTATATTAATTCTATTCTATTCCTCACTTGTTACCAACTCGACGGACACTTTCACATAGGCTTCGATTCCGTGCTACATCTTTATTTATACGGAATAGCCGTCGAGCGGGAATCGCAGGTGAAAATTTAGGCTAGTCGTATGCTAATTTATCGCAAATATTCGCCATAACCACGGTTTCCTAGCAGTTTACAAGAAAATATATATATATATACATATAATCCACGAATATAACCAAGACTCGAGATCATTCCCTCTCACCGAACTAAATAGCCATAAGCCATAACAATTCAAGAAAGCCAAGAAAATGAATTCATTGCGTAAAGATAGGTTCAGTTATTTCTTATAGTGTATAGTATACGAAAAATTACTAAGAAAAATATAATAATAATAATCAAAATCTTTTTCATCCCCTACACTATATATATACTTATATAAAAGTTATACAGAACCATACGTACGGATTTATATCCAAAAGCCTCCAGTAAACTTCTAATAACTTTTTCTCTAAAAATCCCACTTTTATACAACAGAGATTCTGAGCCAATCACAAGATAGATTTATCTTATTACGGGGTATTTCTGAGCAACTTAGATAGCATGTGTACCAGAAAAACATACGTACCACCCATAAGCCATGACAGTGGGTCAAGGTATATGGGCCACGACACCCTCATGCGGGTTCGCCTTGCTTTATTGTCTCGACGTATACAGTCGTCCCTTCTTATCAGAAGCCTTGCCTTAGTTTAACAAAGACACGTGATCCTCGTTCAAATCTCTGGTCAGAATGATATCAATTTTTAAGATAAAGAACAATGAACAAATAATCGGTAATTAAGAGACGTAAAAAACTAAGTAAATAATTTATGTGTTCGACCCTATTTTCAATCCTTTATGACTCGACTGTTCGTTAGCCTTGTTCACGTTCACAATCAGTTAATTTCCAAGAGTGTCGAAGAATTTGTTAATAACTAATGGAATACACTGTACTTATTGGCTATTGCTCAGACAACGTATATACAGATATACAGAGACAATGCATTGATTTTATGATCCATTAAAACAGTACATACGTGTTTATCATACCTGGTATATATAGTAATGGCTTAAGCACAGTACACATTGCTGCTTGTCAAAGCAATCGAATTTCACAGCCAGTATCATATTTCTCATTGTACTCGAATTGCGACCCAAATTGTTTTTCTTCAGCTGCTCGTAAAGCAGCAACGCACACTGATCTCAATATGCCGACTGCAGTGTTGATACTTTTCAAGGAGAAACAAAGACTGTGTAAGGTTACGTCCCAGAATTCACAATGAGGGTTGAAAGGAGTGGTAAGCAGACCTAGAACGATAATCAGTAATACTTATATGAAGCAGATAGGAGAAAAGTGATTTAAGAAATCCAATGAATCATCGAAATTCTAATGACTGGCGTGTAATCAGTCTCGTTTGATTTCAAAAGGAACCTCAGTTAATCCCAAAGCGAAATCTTCACGGAACGTGCCTGTAGTTCTCCAGGTGGCCAAAGGTCACTCAAGCTGATGGTAAACTTTGCATAAAGAGGCGAAACGAAAGAGGCAGGAGTCGCACGGAGTCTTAAACTCTACTGGACGCCGTCATTTAGTCGTCGAACTTGGCGTCGCGCGTGACTATGAATTTAGGACGCAACTTCCAAGTGCCGACTTTACCAGCGGTGTATATTTATCAGATTTTTTCCTTTTTTCTTCTCATTATATGTTACGTGCTTTTTTTATTACTCTGTATCATATTTTCATTCCCTGTCTCTCTCTCTTTGATTTTGGCCCTAGTAAAACTGAATCGAATTAATTTTATCTCTCTCTCTCTCCTATTTATTATCTAACACGACTGCTGAGCCATTCGACGGAATACGTTCGTGTAATTACACGAATATATCGCGGATACTTGGGTATCACTTTACCTCGAATCTTTGTTAGACGACAAGGGCAGACATTGACCCCAATTCGAAGTTCTCCACGTGAACCCATATGACATCGTCTCACAATCTCATATACATTTCCCAGAAACTCACTACTATTACTATACGGTACCAAGCGCCAGCGTCTAATCATATACGAATGTAGATGACTTGGGACGTCCCGAATGACTCGACGTCGTTCCCTCGTATTCCTCGAATCCAAAGACAAATACGTAAGTCACACGAATCTGGAAACAAATTTTGTACAATTCAAAAAACAGCCCACCTGTACCACCTTCACAATGAGAATTGCAAATTACGCTAATGAGACGATGATCGAAAAGATACGATCGCGTGAATGTATTATTACAGCGTCGCGATGCTAAAGGTCGTCGTCGCTATTTTTTTAGAGATATTTAAACAGATAAAAAATATTATCAGACCACAGAAACATTAAATCCATCAATATTACGTCCTCTGTACAGCATCTGTAATCTTGGTGGGCCACGTGTCTCAAAGTAGTCTTATTTGCATTGATGACTGAAATCAGGATGCATTACAGTCAAAGGAGACTCTCCGGCGAGACTGAATAATCAGAAAGTATTCAGAAAGATTCATCGCGAGATGAATCTCACTGTAGCAGACGATAACAGGACGGCATGCATCAACGTGAAAAAGTATAGAAAGTGAAATGCAACAGCCTCTCTTTAGGGTCGATGCAACTGCACGTGTCAATGGCGTTGACAGAGGATGGTAAAACTTTCTTTTTTTGGACTTCTTACAATTCCTTACGACCGATTGCTGACGAAACTAAATTGACATTGATCATTATGATTGGGTGGAAGAAAGGGCGCAACGAGAAATTGGTCGAATAATGAAGCGTGACATTGGTTGTTTCGGATTGGTCGTATATTACGCCATATTACATATGTATGCATATATATATATATGAACATATATAAATATATTATATACAAAGAGCCAACGCGCATACCACACCGCATAGAGGTGATTTAAAGGCTGACAACACATCTGCCAATGCAAACGCACCACTCAAGGTGACGCCCCACCACGTCATTTTATTAGTTATAATTTACTATAAAACGGCAAAACAGACTCGATCCTTACTTCTACGGCTGACAGTGCGACAAATTGGTGAAGAGTGTCAAGATGGATACCAGATACGTTGTTGCTCTTGTAACGTTCTATCTGATTATTGGTTACGTGCACGCGTTACCGAGTGTGGTAAGTTATCGCGTATGGAGTCTATTGTAGTAGTGAGGTGTTCGGTACTCGTTACGTATACATATATGTATATCTGCGTTACTGTCTACTAGCGAAAAAAAACAACCCTTGCCGCGGTACAACTCAACCGCCTTGTATTCCGAAATATTAAGTATCACGTTACTTAGCCTTGAACCAGTGCAAATCTTTTTTAATGTATATACCTTTTTTCTCTTATGCAGTTAAGGAAGAACAGACGGAATCTACCGAGTTCGAATGCTCAGACCCATTACAATATTACCAGCAGCAGTTATTCCAGTCTTCCCGCGATTTCTGAAGAATCTTACGTTGACTTTGAAAATATCCCACCCACGAAAAATCCCAGTGGACGTCCCAAGATTTGCGGGGACTGTGGTAATTAGTGAAAAAGTATTTTTATTACATAAGTGTAATTTTTTTTAATGATCTTTACATTGTTATACCTTTTTTTCTGTTTGGGATTATTTTTTGATAATTGTCAAAATTAACCATCGATCGTGTATTATTTATTGATAGTAATTTAATGATTTCTCGTTTAACAGTTTGTGGCATCAGCAATCGGAAAATGCGTATCGTGGGTGGAAATGTGACGGAAGTTCATGAGTTTCCATGGATCGCGACTATGAGTCGACGTGGGAAATTCTACTGCGCGAGCAGTTTAATTACACGTAAACATCTTCTGACGGCAGCTCATTGCTTGGAAGGGTGAGTCAATGTGGGAGAAGAAAATTATTAAGCAACGATTAAGTAGCCAGTGGCTGTATTTGGATTTCGAGTAGATAAAAATGATTCGAGTCTCGGTAAACATCGTTATTTGATACCTGTCAATCGAAAACACGTGTACAAATATACTTAAGTCTCGTACGTACGATTATCGTTAGGATGATGTGTGATTTAACGTTTTAGCAAGAGTTCAATGATTTGGCAAACATGTTTGCATACGTAGAAAAAATAATTAATCTCACTTTTGCTCTCGAGGCAGCATCATTCGTTGGATGTACCCGAATACCATGCATTTCGGACCGATGAGTCACTCTGTACATTTAATTATTTCAGATTCAACACAAAGGAAATTCAAATCGTTCTAGGAGATCACGATAGATCCATAAAGGAAGCATCCACTGTTCAACGACGTATCAAGGCTGTTCACATACATGAGAATTTCGATACGTATACGTTCAATAATGACATCGCTGTCATCGAACTGGATAGTCCTGTGACGTTCAATGGAATTATCAGACCAGCTTGTTTACCTGAAAATAGTGAGTGACTTTATACGAATCTAGAATTTAAATTCTATTTTGAGTTACAAATTGTGTTCTGGACTTTAAAGTTTTCTGAGCAAATAACTGACCTTGATTTTGATGGATGGGTCCATAGGGGACATTGACTACTCCGGAGCAATGGCGGTCGCTGCTGGATGGGGACATACGGGCGAGCGTGAACCCATAAGTCAGGAATTGCGCAAGGTCAGTCTTCCTATCCTGTCCGATGAAGAATGTCGAACTGCTGGATACGATAAGAAACGTCTAACTGATAACATGTTCTGTGCCGGATATCTGGAAGGAAAGCGTGATGCCTGTCAGGTAAATAATTGAGGGAACAGGCAATATTTATTGATTTCCAAAAATAATTTTTTTTTAATACTAATTTCATTCATCGTACCAGGGTGACAGTGGAGGACCTCTACACGTCAGTGGGACGTACAATCATTTGGAAGTTGTAGGTCGGTCACGTGATTAGATATTTTTACATAACTTTTTTTATTTACAATTTTGAATTTTCAAAATATCAATATTTATTTTTTTTGTTTTTATTTTTGTCAAACAGGAATTATCTCGTGGGGACGTGGATGTGCGAGGCCACATTTCCCAGGGGTTTATACCAAGCTTACCAACTATCTGGGATGGCTGAAGAATCATCTCGATGGCGAATGTGTCTGCCCACCACCCACGTCCAAAATTGCTGGTCGACGATAATCTCTCAGGATTGCCCCAGTACCTTAATCGGTTTCTCTACTATGAGAAATAAAAAAAAAGTTTTCTAATGTCTATAATCGACAGCATTGAACGGAACTTGATCGATTGCTATCGCAAGATGAAAGCAATCTCATACATCGCCATTGGAAGTTTACACGTCCAACTTATCCTGCACTTCAATTCTCTCTTGTGCAAATTATGATAATCTAGTCTGATGTATATATAAGATGACCTCTATGAGGTACTGTGATGTTTCCCCTCTGTATTTATGTGGATGCTGAATAAACAAAATGATCATCATCACTCCAGCCTTCACTCACTCTGTCATTTGGTAGAAATACGATATCTCTAAGAAACCTTAAGGCTCGACTTGTTATTTTAGTCAAGTTACTTTCAATTCGTCGACACGAACCCCATTTAATTATATGCGCATCTGCGACAACTGTGCACTCGATCGATATTTTTAACCCTATAAACCAACTGCAGCTCGTCAGAAAGATCCAGGGTAATGTTGTAATTTGAGTCCATGGCCTCTCGCATGATTCATTCGCACTATGCACACAGAAGTATTTTACGAAGTCAGTTGGGTGCGACTAAAATAAACATTAAATTAACGTTATCCGTGACCCTGCTAAAACGAATTGATAAGACAAGAATAACACTTAAGAGACATACCTGGTGAATCATTTAGACGAGAATGATATTAATCTTGACCAATCTCGATTCTTTGAATTTTTAGGAATTTTGATTAAGTGAAATATCAAAAATAAAAAAAACGAGGACGAAGAAGGTCCGGGATTAAATACGCAATGACACATTGAATTCACCTTTCTTTTGACAACCGGTCCTTGCAAAAGCAATACAGTTGGACACGTTCAACCGATAATGGCAGCGGGCTGCGTGACTCTCGCTTGTAAACCCGCGAAGGACGAACTTTCGTCAAAGAAAGGAGCAGCCGAATAGGCGCGGTGTTAAGAAAAGTGTATTATTAAAGAAGAGGAGGGAGCAACAAAGAAAACGACAGAATAAAAAGAAGTAAATTAATTCTGAAAGGGAAGAACAAGCGCCGTGACGCGATGTCTAATGAGATGCGCTACCA
>JARPRH010000043.1:0-10187 GCA_031763665.1 Calameuta haemorrhoidalis | reverse complement strand
GACGATACGCCTAGAACAGCAATTTTCACAAGAGTTGGTCCACATCTTGACTGGATATTACAGCAGACCAAAGAAGCTTGTTATTGCACAAAATAAAATTTAAAAAATCCAACAACCACAATCGATCATTACATACATACATATATTAATAATCATATTTATTTTCCATCATACATTCAATAACTATTAAACAATTAATATCTATGTATACTAAACTGTTTAAAATATTAAATAAACACTACAGTCAATATGTATCTCGTTAACACACCGATGAAGAACGTATGACGGTAGAGAAAGTCGATAAGCATAAATGCGGGTAACATACGTAATAAGCATAAAACAAAATTCATAATACAACCCAAAATAAGCCTTACCTTAGCTAGTACCTCCAAGTCTATGTAACGTAACACACTATTTTTCAAGTCCAGCCTAAAAATAATGAACGTAATGAAATTAATTATAATTTTCACACTAGCCTATTTTTATATTCCACTCGCAGAGTGTACCACAAGATTTAACATTAACCTCAAAACACACGTCGATCTCTCCTATGGAAGTCCTGCGTATAAACACTGTGGTAAGTTCTACGCGATTTAACCTCACTTTTCATTAACAATTCGTGCAATTAAAATCCATATTCTTTATCCCGTTGAGAATGCGGACGTCGAAATATCAATCACCCTCAAAATACACGGATTGTCGGCGGAGCCGAAGTTTTCGAGAACGAGTATCCATGGATGACGTTAATAATTGGAAACGGTTCGCGCCTGATATGCGGTGGCTCCCTCGTAAACGATCGTTACGTCCTAACTGCAGCCCACTGCCTTCTACGCGGGTAAAAGAAAAAGTGAAAGAACGATGATCGTATGAATGAAAAATTTGGGTACGAACGAAACTGACAGTTTCAGGCAAAATGAAATGAAGGTCGTATTGGGGGAGCATGACAGGTGTAAAGGGGATTTGAAAACCGTAGTGTTCTCTGTAGAAAAATTAATACCACATCCAGATTATCATTCAGGAACAAATTATGCGGATATAATGTTGTTAAAATTGAATATGAGAGTCACTTTCAACGAATATATAAGACCAATTTGTCTGCCAAATATACGTGAGTATAAACGATCGCATATATTTCCCTTTGGATTTTTTATTATATTCAGGACTGTATTTACTTGAAGTAACCAGAACAACCGCAGCAATGAAATTTAGTGGTAAAACAGTTTCTACCCTTGGCTGGGGTGAGAGTGATATATCGAAAAAAGTTTGTACGTTGCATAATGTCAAATTAAAACTTTACCACCCTATGAACTGCCCGACTAAAGTTTCCACACTACTTTGTGCGGGAATTTCATCTGGGGGACAGGATGCGTGTCAGGTATGTAGCATGTGTTGGGAAGTATTTTGATTTAAAAAAAATACTTTGGATATTGGTTTTGGACAATTACAGGGTGACAGTGGCGGTCCGTTACAAATTTTGAACGACAAAGGAAGATACGAATTAATTGGTATACATATATGCATATTTATGTATTTTACATTTAATAAATGCAATTATTACAATCTAATTAATTTAATTAGAATTGATCGCATTTATTTCAGGTATCGTTTCCAATGGAATTGGATGCGGTGATAAGGGATTTCCAGGTTTTTATACAGACGTGGCACGTATGATAACGTGGGTGATAAAAATTACAACACGAGACTCCATGTATTGTTGGCGTTGATAAGCTTGTTACTCGCGTAACGTTGCTGTACTTTATATCTATAATTGTTATCGCTGCAATTTTCATAATAATCAATTATAAGTTGGGTATATTGTATGAATTCGAAGGTACGCGATAACCACGACGAAATAATCGCCCGGAAGTCATTGTAAAATTGTTTACTATATCATAAGCGACTGTTTAAAATGTATAACGATGTCTTTTAATGTAATATCTTTTTTTTAACTTATATATATGCCTTATACTATATCAATTACTTGTCGCACTTGTACGAATGTTCTATCCATAACGAAATCCTCGTTCGCCTCGAAACCATTATAGCATACATTATACATAAAAAAATATGAACTTGCTCAATTTAAATTTTATTACAAATTTCATCACGCGTCTGCTACATTTATTTGGTGAGTATTGTGATTTAGTGATTGTTTTATTACTGTGCTCACTGGTAATATAAAAATTCGTATCAACAAACTCATAGGTATTTTTTCGTCAAACGATCTAAGCGATACGTGTGGAATTATAAATGAGCCTAAAATCGAAGGTGGCCACAGTGTCAATTATTACAAGTATCCATGGTATAGTGAAATATTTTTAAATAAAAATGGATCCGATGAATATCTTTGCGGTGGCAATCTCATAACGCCCAATCATATTCTTACTGCAGCCCATTGCATAGCTGAGTAAAGTATTGATAGTCTTGTTATAATTATTATTACGTTTTATTTAAATAATAAAAATAATAATAACCAACCAATTGACAATTTTACAGAATAGCTCAAATAGCAGTATCGGAAAATGCAAAAGAAAGAATAACACTTGGCACGTATGATAATTGCAACATAAATATTAATAAATTTCGCAAAGTTTTTTCGATAAAATCAGCAGTGATCCACGAGAATTATGATCCAGGAACTTTGGCAAATGACATTGGTATATTGGTCTTGACTGATCCAGCTGACGATTTCAGGACCGTCTGTCTTCCAAAAAAAAATGGTAGTCTAACGAAATATCTATTTGGATCTCTATATGAACTTTCGCGAAATTGACTCCTTTGGGTAAACTTCCGGTTGACTGAACCATGAAAAAAGTCCCATTAGTTAGAGGTTGTCCGAAAATTGGGAAACGTAAAGATTCTCCTTCCGGACCGATGATGTCCATGAAGTGACTTAAGAAACAAAGGACCCACGGGTCGATTTCACTTTTTACAATTGTTATAAAAATATTTTTGTCCTCTTCTAAGTTAATTTTGTTTTCAGCTCCGCTACCAGCTTCCGGTACAATCATAGGTTTTGGACAGCTTGGCTCGAACAACAATACTAAAGTTTGCATACTTCAGGAGGCAACGGTGAATGTCTATTCGTATTCGGAGTGTCGCCAGTTTAAAGAGCCCTTTAATAATTTTGATCTGCCCGGAGACATATGCGCTGGTAAACCTGAAGGTGGAGTTGATTCTTGTTCTGGTGACAGTGGGGGTCCATTACTTGAAGAACGTGATGATCGCTTTACTATTCGAGGTTTTTAAATGAATTTCTCTTGTTAATTATATTATCATTATTATTATTATTGTTTAATATTATTTTTAGGTATCGTATCCTTTGGGATAGGTTGCGGTGATGAGGGTTGGCCTGGGGTATATACCAACGTGGAATATTATCTAGATTGGATAAATTCAAAAATTGATAACTAATTTTCTATCCGTTCCAGACATTTTGTAATATTAATAAATTAAGATATCATTGTCTCGTTTATTTATAAAGTATCAAAAAAATATATTGCTTCTCTTTTTATTACTCCCTCGGGCGGTTTGTGGCAGAATTCCACGCAGTTTTATATATATACATATATATATCAATAAATCCAATTTCCACATCATACATTAGTATAGTTACCGCGATATTGGATAAGGGTAGCTGAACTGATCTATATACATTACAATATGCCAAAATATACGAGATTAAATTTGATATTGCCAATATATATATCAAAACATGGATATAATGATCGATTTATTAATATAATAGTGGTATTGATATTACCCGAAAAAATTTTCGGATTTGATATAGCCGTGAAAAGTAACGATAAGCTGTAAGAAGGTCCGCCATTCAGCTGCGTACAGTACAGCTGATCAATATAGATCATTGCACAAGTAGGAGGGAGCTTAGTCGCTCCAGATCATTCAAAGGTTGCAAGTGCATCATGAAGTCTAGGATGATCCTGTCCACACTAGGAATCCTGTATATTGTTACTGTTCGTTGAAAATCAAAAAAATTATTTAAGCAAATAATTAATATAAAAATTATAATTTCAGGCAGTGAGAAGTCAAAAGGATTCCCTTACGCCACGGATCAATCCAAAATGTGGTAATACAGTGCTGATGAGATTCTAACTCATTAAAAACCCAGTTGAACAGATATATTAATTCAAAAACTTGTTGTCTAATAGAATGTGGTAAATCCGGAGAAGACGTGTCTAATCGCATAATCGGAGGAGTCACTACAAAACCGCATGAATTTCCCTGGGTAGCTACAATTTTTAATAAAGGATCAATACATTGTGGCGGTACATTAATCAACGATCATTATATCCTTACAGCTGGTCATTGCGTTAAATGGTAGGTACAGCAAGTGGATGACATATTTATTAATAATTATAAATTCAAATACAAATGATTTTTTGGACAGGACGAAATTCTCGGATCTGTCAATTAAACTTGGCGTGCATGATATAAAAAATTTAAACGAAGGTCAACTAGTACCAATCCAAAAAATCATCCTTCATGAAAATTTTGAAAGTGATTATCTTCATGATACAAACGATATTGCCTTGATCAAACTTAAGTATCCTGTTAAATATAATGACAAGATAAGGCCAGCCTGTCTGCCACACAAAAGTATGTACTAATATTTTAAACCAAATAATGAAAGTGAACAAATATTATCAAGTTCATGGTTCCTAGAGTCGGATTACACGGGACATAACGTCAAAGTAACAGGATGGGGTCGTGTGATGACAAAGGGAGGATCGTCACGATTTTTAAAACAAGTCACCCTCAAGGTGATGCCGTGGCTCAGTTGTAAAAACGTATCTTTTGGTGATCATATTACGGAATCTATGATATGTGCCTACAATGAAAATTCTGACGCCTGTCAGGTATTATATCGTCTTATATTTTACAATTGATAACGAATGCATTAACAATCTACACACTGTGTATTATTTTATATAGGGTGACAGTGGTGGACCACTTCTTTATCAAAGATCTGATGGAAGATATGAGGCAATAGGTAAATCTCATAATTATTCATATACAGTTACTACTTCATTTTTATATAAAATAATTATTTCTTTTTTGTGCAATTGAAAAATATATTAGGTATTGTCTCCTGGGGTATTGGTTGTGCAAAACGTGATATGCCAGGCGTTTATGTGAAAAATTCGGACTATATAAATTGGATCATGACTAACACCAGGGATGCCGTATATTGTATGGCTAATTGAAGAAAATTCATTGTAAGATGGTTGTAGTGCGAATATGGGAGCAACAATATTAAATAATGGTTTACACAGTACCGTTTCATATGTATGTACATTAATGAAGACATGAATTTGGTGATCAAAAATTCATCGAGATATTTATACCTGCAATATCCTTGAGGCAATATGACCTTTGAACTGGTATCAAACGTAACGAATTGGTTTAATAATTGCATAATTGTTTCATCAATATTCGCCGTGGACTGCACTCACAATGATATTTTACAACCAATTCAATTACCTATGTCTAGGTACCCCGGTAAGAATGATTATTGCACTCGTTATGACAATGACAATCAATTCTTTTCAGTGAAGAAAATTGATTTGATATTCGCTCGTAGAATTGAATTCGATTGAAAATTCAATTTATCATTAAACTTAACGTTGTGCATGATTAAATTTTAATTAAAATGGAATTCCTTAAAGTTTTGCTAAAGAAATCATATCATTGTCAATGACTTTATTAGGAAAGATAAATTTTTACTTAGACTTTATTGGCATAAAAGTTATCAAATAATTTACACACATTATCGTTCTCTTAAAGTATTATTGATAGTCGACGAACTACGTGCTACAGTATAACCGCAATGCTGCTGTTCCATCAGTTAACATTTATACACATTATCATACGATATGAAACTTAATATTACTTCCGTGTCATACTGCCAAAATTAGAGACTTGATTAATGTCATATCAAGGTCGTTTGGTAATCTAATTAAAGTATAGAATGAAGGATAGTCGTCGATCTATGTTCTGTAAAAAACCAAGATAATGATGACCCTAAGCACAATTAATTCAGAAATATACGTTCGACGATAAGTATTTCATCACAGCTCCACGATCGAATTTCGTTTACCGAAACGAGACGAACGATCTAATTTGTGTATAATGTCGATACTACCAAAACACAATGATATACAACTGCTTATATAGGAAGTTTTTATGAATATCTGCTAGAACAATTCTGTGCGAAAAAATATAAATTATTTTTGCCACGCGCACTCGGCGAAATTAATCAAGATGTCGAAACTTAATTAGTGTGAAAAAGTATCGTATTTAAATATGAAATGCCTTAAATCTGCGGTACTATAATACAGTAACTCTGATAGAGGATGCGTTACAGTTGTCAGTTTATCACATCAATATATGACATGAGTGACATTAGAATTGCATTGCGAGGTAACAGCTTCTTCCAGTGTACAATCCAATTTTCGGTAACTGGCAGTGTTTGGTCTTCGTCTTCCACGGCTGCCACGAGATCGACGTCCTTCAAGGAAAATAGCCAAAACCTGTAAAGGACGTACATAATGACGTGAAATGATAAACGAATAAATCTTGTTTAGACTGGTGTTATATAGTACTTTTGTGAGACGTACCTTTTGCTTGTTATGATAACCCACATATCCGCCAATGCATAATAAAGTTATCACTACAAAGTATGTAAAAAAATGAGAATCCTCTTCGATTCTTATGCTGGGATTACGGGGAAATGTATCCTTTATTTCGGATGGTTTAGGGAGACTGGGACCCAAATTGCCTTTAGAAAAGAATCATAGTATATTTTAGTGAATAATATTAAACTTATTAGGTCCGCATAATAATTTTTTTTCTTTTAATGATTCATTAAGCTACTGATTTTATACAATGATGTTTCAAACTTACTCGTTTCTTGCGCCACACTAGTACCATCTCCAGTGTCTACAAAATATACATGTCTAATTATATACATATTTATCTTAGAAACATTATAATAACAGTAGTAATAAACACAAATGAGCTACCGTAATGACCTCCACTTAAATCTTCTTGATTAACATTCTTTTGATCATCTGTATATTGTGGAACGGTAACAGCTTCACTAATACTAGCCCCAGTATTCTCCATTTTCTGTGATGGATCTATATTCTTTTTATCCGTAGAAGAGATAGCTGATTTTTCCAGATCTTTAAATTTGTTGTTAGTATTATCTATTGAAGACTCAGATTTTGTATGTAAATTTTCATGTGTTTTACCCAGATTTAATGATTCAGCTCCTATCTCACTGTCTCGATGATGTTGTACGGCATCTGATAATGAGGTATTAGAAGCTTGTGCCTTACCATTATCTTTTGATAGAATCTTCGGTTCATGATCATTAATTAAAACTTGAGGATAATTTTCTTTCCCAGAAAGTAGTCTTTCATTTGGTTTATTTTTCTCATTTTTTGTGTCTTCCGATTCTGGTATAGGACTATTGAACACTATAGTCGAACTCATTTTATGTGATGTCTGATTATCTTTGTTACTTTTGTTCTTGATCGATAGCGTATTGTTCTGTTGATCGAAAGTTGATATTCCTGGTATTGGCAATTGTACAGCCCAAACCAAAATGGAGCATAATGGATTAAATTTTTTGTTAAAATCAAAGCATATTCTTTCGCATTTAAGAGGCTCCTTAAATGCATTACTCAACATAGTTACTTCTCGTTGCACTTTCTTATATAGTGGTGAATACTTCCAAAATTGCTGTTGTTTGCAGAATTTGAGAGGATCAATATCTGGCGGAACCAGTTTGTTTAATTGCAAATTGAAATCATTCTCATCCTTGGGTAATAAAGTAAGATTGGGATGCCTGCTCATAAAATGGCAAATTTGGTAACTTATGTCATAAACTCCTAAGCACAGAAATGTATTAAAACTGTCTTCAGAAATATTTAATGGTACAGAAGGGTACTTTATCTTTGTACACTGGTTCATGTATGTTGAATTGTACAAAAACCATGGAGTAGGACACGTACCATTGTCATCTCTAATTTCATCGATAATGAACTTTGTTGTTGGGGCAGAACCAACGTCTGAGATATACAAGACACTAAGTAAAGTACCAAAAGCAAAAATATAAAGAAAACGACTCATGTTCTTTTTTAATAACATTAACTTCACGTTTATCCAACTAATACTTCTCTACGTTGGACTTGTTACTATCGAGTAATCTGCACTACTCAGACAATGATTGTCTATAACACTTTTTAATTATAAACATTACCAAAAAAAGAATGCGGACACGATTTTCGTAAACACCTTAGACTTCTCTCCACTTCAATTCGTAATAATCATAATTTCATGACAGTTCTTGCAGAGATAAGTAGGGAGATGCTCAACGCTACGGTTTTAGGTGATACCAAAAGCATGGCGCTAAATTGTAGCGGTGAGTCCGGCAGTAGGATTTTGTGATCGTCGCCTCCGTCGATAATGCATATTCCGTCGTAGCCGAGTTGAACGTGATCACGAACCGTTGGCGGGCAGAGGACCGTCGGGAAGTTAGCGTGGGAAAATAAAGATTTATGTTTAATGCCTATATAAAGGGACCAAGCTGGGTCCACCACAGATTTGGGTCCACCACACTTGTTTTCTGGGTGGCATTTTAGAAGGGGTGGTCCGCTTTAATTGCGACTAGGCGCATTCGACAGCCCTTGAAAGGCCAAAAATTCTGACCTATAATAAGTTGAGGTTGTCATTACAGGTGAGTGAGAGCGAGTGTGGTGGACCCAGCTTGGTCTCGTTATATAGGCATATATCTTTATTTTGCCACGCTAACTTCCTAACGGTCCTCTTTCCGCCAAGCTATACACGTTTGTGATCACGTTGAAGTCGGCTACGACGGAATATGCATTATCGACGAAGGCGATGATCACAAAATCCTACTCCCGGACTCGCCGCTACGATTTAGCGCCATACTTTTGGTATCACCTAAAACCGGAGCGTTGTGCATCTCCCTACTCATCTCTGTCTATAACACGGGAGTGCTGTGTCTCCAATAAGTGGTCTGTGGAGAAAACCACAAAGGAAAGGAAGAAAAAAATGTTATTGATAAAAATTAATCATCTATTATTTTCAGCTAATAAATAAATATAATTATATCTTCTTTTTCGATTCTGTAAAACTATTATCGAACTATACAGTTATATATACATATATATACACGAATATATACAGTTATATATATATACGAATCTCTACACTACATATAAATATATGTATATAGACGTATACACCATCTATATAACAAAAAATCTTGATTACTTATATAATACGCTCGATCAGTTAAGAGATAAGAGAAAAAGGTAGGTAACCGTTTCAATAGTTTGAATTATCCTAATATTTCTTAGAATTAATACCAATTTGTATATTGCCACCTGTAATCTTGAAAAGCAGTTTGCTTGAGACAATTACATAACACACTGGGTCAGCCAAATGATATGAGGGCAATGTTACAATACTCGAAAACTATAAACAGCTTGACAGTATATTCTGTCGAGAAGAAATATAGTAATCAGAGACCAGGTAGCTTCACTAAACAGCATACATAAAGTACATCAAGTATCATAGCAATTAAGATGAACTTTGTAAATGGCATCAATGACTTACAGTGTATGTGATAAGGGAATATTTTTATTAATGGAGGAATTTCAGCAGCACGTGCGCTTACGTCTTACTTAACCTTATTTCAATCAATATTTGCTCTTAGCTCAAAAGATTGGTAACACAAATTCATTTACTGGCCAAAAGACGGACGCCAGTCAAACGATATGGAACCCATCCAATATATTCTACTGTCCTACGGATCACAAATATGCTGTTGTTATACTAAATCGTCCCATACGGTGGAAACAGGAATTGTTATTACAGATATGGAAAACTGGTGAGTTTTTAGAATTAAAAATTTTTATGGTATTTCTAATGTTTATTGTACATGCAATCATATTTTATACTTGTAGCGAAGATAACAGTTACAGTAGATGGAGGTACCAACAGATGGATCACGTTCCTTGGACAACAGGGTGAAAGTGTATTAAGTGGAAGGTGTAGAGAATATATGCCAGATATCATAACTGGTGATTTTGACAGCATTTGTCCTGAAATATTGGAAAAACTTAAGAGTAATG
>JARPRH010000042.1:470747-481798 GCA_031763665.1 Calameuta haemorrhoidalis | reverse complement strand
TTTTGGCTGCTTCTTGCGTGACACCTCTCGCTATACCTGCTGACGGTACCACCAATGTATATGACAATTTTCTTAGCAAATCGAACAACCGGGTGGTAAGATGCACAGTTAGAGTATCAGAGTTAAATCGATCTGCTTTTTCGAGGGGGAAAAGCAGTTTGTCGTAAAAAATACGTACAGATTCAAAGACACGCGTATATCGGTGCGTACACGTATTTCCACGTTAAACGCGGCCAGAGAATTCAATTTTTGCATGTAGCAGGAATTTCTAGCTCCAACTATTTATAATAGATTTTTGCTTCACACGTACGCGAAAGAATTCGAATAGATCGCACGATATTTTTTCTTTTTTTTTCCTCTTACAGTTTCCTGATCCACGAAAGATGCAGATCAACCTGACGGGTTTTCTAAATGGCAGAAACGCTCGATCGTTCATGGGCGAACTTTGGGATCTATTGGTGTCCGCACAAGAAAGCGTTACGGGTATTCCGGAAGCCTTTTTGCAGCAAAAGAAGGACCAGATTAAAAAACGTTTGGTAATTATCCGCTAATCACTGTGTTGCTTTATGGCAATGTGAAAACCATCGAATAATATCCATTAATTGTACTCATCAGCCATCCATAACATATGGACGACCAAATAACATAAGATTATAGCACGTTTGTGTAACTAAGTCAAATAAAAAATTATTAGGAGGAGCAGGAGAAACTACAGGCTTCATTGGCCGAAAAGGAAAAGGAGAAGGAGCGCGAGAAAGATAAGGATGAAACGGAGACCAAAGTGAAGAAGGAGGACAAAG
The DNA here is from genome assembly GCA_031763665.1 of Calameuta haemorrhoidalis. NCBI lineage: Eukaryota > Metazoa > Arthropoda > Insecta > Hymenoptera > Cephidae > Calameuta > Calameuta haemorrhoidalis. The sequence goes on along the minus strand of JARPRH010000042.1, from coordinate 480,998 downwards.
AACGCGCTTCATCCAAGGAGCGGACAAATAGCAGTAGGAGAGACCGAAGTCGGGATCGAGATCGAGATCGAGATCGTGAGCGTGATCGTGATCGAGACAGGTGCGTTCCAATTAGTTATTCTGGTTAATGTCGAGTTAATCAATGGTGCATACACGTCAAGTTTGTTAATGTAATAATTTGTATTGCACTTGACAGAATTAAGAGAAGCAGGTCGCGGGATCGTCACAGAGATCGTGATCGTTCTAGTCGTAAACTACGAAGATCCGATTCACGTTCGCCGCCGTGCAGCAAGGCTGCCGTTAAAGATAACGGAAAGGAGGTATCCGAAACGAAAGTCGAACGTGAAGATTCACCACAGGCTGAAAATGCAATTCCTTTGATGCCCATGAAAACTAAGCCGTGAGTGTATCTGTATTTACGAAACTCGTTCTCCAGTTAATGATAATATTTTATGTTGCTTTTTAATTTATAGTGAGGCCGCAGTTGCTATATCACGTCTTCAGGCCAAATTGATGAGCATTGCGGATGGGAAAAAGAAAAACAATCGTTCACCCTCGTCGGAGGTACCGGAAAAGTTGTCGCAAAAATCACGCTCGAAATCTCCTTTAAATCGTTCCAAAAAGTCTCGCTCGAAATCTCCCATTTCAAGACAACAACGGAGATCTCGATCGCCACTGCCGAGTATGTCTAAGTCGAGAACCAGACGATCGAGATCCAAGTCCAAAATTAAAAGATTATCGACATCCAAATCCCAAGATAGGTCCAGAAGAAGTAAGTCTAAGTCTCCCAGAGGAAGAAGATCACAATCGAAATCACCTTCTCGTTCTAAAAAATCAAGATCGAGGAGTGGAGACAGAGAAAAATCGCGAAAAACGAGATCAGATTCGAGTGATTCAAGATCATCGAAATCTACGTCAAAGTCACCTGCAAAACAACGAAAGAGCAGTAGTTCTGATAGAAATCGAAAGCGAGATGACTCCAGCTCGAGCAGCAGTTCAGACTCAGATAGAGATAAGGGTGGAGCAAAGGACAAAAATGATTTTGAAATAAAAAAGAAAAAAGATGGCGTCCAGGCGAAGAGATCCTACCGAAAGACGAACAAAGATGACAGCGGCAGCGACAGTGATTCTAGCCGTGAGCGAAAGCCGACCACTAAGAGACGAAGCATTTCCCCAAGGAAAGATCGAGATAGATCGAGAGAGAGAGATAGATCGCGTGACAGGACCAACAGAAGGTAGGAAACGGAAAATCGCATTTACTCGTATAGCCCATGATTCATCGTGCATCATCCTCTAACTCGGCTGCATAATTTTTATGTTTCGCAGAAGGTCATCCTTGGAAAAAGAACGGGAAAGAAGACGCGAACGAGATCGTGATCGTGATCGTGAACGCGATAGAGAGCGCGAAAGATTGGATAGATATAGCGGTGGTCGCGGAATGAGACCGCCGTCGGTACGAAGGGCACCCAGCAGACGTAGGTAAGTGAATCGAAGGATGCAAAGATTATAATGCGTATCAGACGATTCTCAATTAATAATTGAAATGTACTTTGCTTAGGAGTCCACCTCGCAGGAGCCCAGCGCAACGGTACCGACGCAGATCACCGAGCCCAGGTGACCGACGTAGAAGACGGTCCCTTGAACGGAGGCGTCGATCATCGGAGAGACGCGAACGACGCAAGTCGATCGAACGTCGCGATAGCAAACATTCACCGGAAGCCCGAGATCGTTCAAACAGGTACGACAGATCATCATCTCGTGATAGGTCTGCCAGACAAGCGCGTTCCAGAGACCGTAAAAGAGATAAGGAACGTAGATCCAAGTCAAAGGAGCAAAAATCATCGATTGAACGCTCAAATCGAGATGGCAAGCGATCTCCCGATAGAGCCAAGGATATCATCAGCGAACGAACTACGGAGAAGAAAGCTGCCGCTGAAGAAAAAAATAAAAAATCTAGCGAAACGGAACCGCGAAAAGAATTGCGCAACGGAAGGTCTAAGTCGACTAGCTCGGAAAGTAGCGAGAGTAGCTCCTCTACCGATGAGGAACAACCATCCAGGTGAGTGAGAAACGATTGAAAATTCAACTTTTGCGGCCGCGTGCCAGATTGATTTCTCTTGGTTCTCAACGAGGAGCTTTAAACATCTTGATTCGGAACTTTGGCCAGCACATTCAACATTTGTTTATAGAAAATCAGCCGAGCCCAAGATGTCACAGAATCTGGAGAAACGAGAACGAGCTCCTCCTCCTCCTCCTCCGCTTCCTCCTCCTCCCCCTCCGCCTCCTCTTCCTCATACCGAGGAGAAGAGAAAGGAGAAGGAGAGACTAGTTAAGGAAGACTCTGGAAAACGTACGGAAAAGGAACCTACCAAGAAGCTGGATGTTACTTCGAGTGCATCAAAGAAATCTGATTCCATCGTTTCTCCGAAAAAACTTCCACCTTCCGCACCTCCTTCTACTAGACACAGGGTAACGTATCCTCTTCGCTATGAGTCACGCAATAACTTCCTATTCTCAATAACTTTCACATAATGTTTACGATTATTTTTCTTTCTGTTTGCTTACAATACTTTGCAGTTCTCCAAGAGTTTGTCCCGCACTCCGTCGCCTTTCAAAAAGACAGAGGACATCGTTACAGCAACGCCGGTATCAACATTATCAACGACCACAACCGTGACGATGGTTTTGAAACCGAAACAACAGTTCTCTAAGTACGTTCGCTGGAAGATAAATTAACGTTAGTTTCAAACAACCATTAACTATTTGTTGCTCTTGTCCGCTTAGAGACAGCAAGGAGGAATCCCCAAAGTCGACGGAACCGACACATGCATCCGGAGATGCCTACCAGTTTAAAAAGGACGAGAGATCCCGTCAGCCGAACAAGATCTTACTCGCTGAAGAAAGAAAATTGAATCAGAAATTACCGGATTCTGCACCAGCATTCAAAAGAAAAACACTCGAAGATTCTGGTAGTAAAAGGACTAAACGTGAGAAACGAGAAGACTCATCCGACTCCGAAGACAGCAGCGAAGGTAAATTAGACAAATTAGACAATCCGATAAATAACCACTTGAGTGGTTGCTACGTTCGTGGTCAAGCATGCCCTGGTCTAAACCGGGAAGCGCGCGCTATTGGGCGTCAATAATGCACGCTTAACGCGCTATTTCGTGCGTACCAGTAAAGTGTCTAATTCTATGATTTCAGCAGCTAGGAAAAAACAGCAAAAGAAAAATGAGAAATTGAGAAGGTCACGCAAGGGATCTAGCGAGGAGGAAAAATCAGAAAAAAGCAAAGTCGTATCTAGTTCAGATTCGGATAACGATTGCAGACCACAGCATACGGAGAAAAACAAAAAAATCAGAGACTCCAGTCACACTACCGGTAGGTAACCCCCACTGTATTCCCACCACCGCTGCCCCTGGTAAAACCCCCCCCCCCCCCCCCCCCAATTGCGTTTAATATGTTTAGCGCCCTTATAAGCGCATATAAGCGCCCTTCTCACATTGGTGGTTTTTTGTCATTGTCCACGGACCAGATCCCGTAGACGACCGCAACAGAGAGAGCAAAGGAAGTAATAAAAAGAGAGAGAGCAGTGAGGCCGATTCATTAAGAAAACGTACAAAGAAGGACACCGTGGAAGACTCCAAAAGATCCAAGAAATCTAAGAGGGATTCGTTTTCAGGAGAAGACGAACATAAGTCAAAGAAATCGGCGAAAGGGGAGGAGGAGAAATCAAAATCTAGAAAGAGCAAGAAAGATTCAAGCTCGGATGATGAACCAAAAAAATCGAGAAAGCGAAAGGACAGCTCTTCCGATGAGGACAGGTCAAGAATGAGAAAATCTAGAAAGGATTCGACGAGTGACGAGGAGGGAGGAAGGATCAAGTCAAAAAAGAGCAAAAGGGATTCAAGTTCGGAGGAGGATGACGTCGTGGAAAAAGGATCGAAGAAAAAGAAAAAGGTGGACGAGAGCAGCGAGGAAGAAAAGGTGAAAAAGAAGCGGAAAAAGAAGGCAAAAACAAGCACGAGCGAATCAGAGGTAAGTTACACAAGTTTCCTTAATACAGAATCACGCGCCTGCATTTTTCTTAAAATGTCTATTTCATTTGTATCATCAGGACAGCGAAGTCGAGGAGAAGAAAAGAAAGAAGGATAAGAAGCACAAGAAACACAAAAAGCATAAGAAGCACAGAAAACACAAGAAGAAGAAGATTGCCGATTCAGAAGAATCGGATGCGAGCGAAGGAAACACGGAAGAACTCGAGAGGAAGCTTCGAGAGAAGGCATTGAAATCAATGAAGAAGGGTATTAGTATAGAGCGAAGCGACTAAAACGTTTCAAACGAACTACTATATGCTCGTCGTAAGAGAACAAATTAGAAGCGACCGACGACCGAGAACAACAGCCCATTATATATCGGTCGTTCGATGTCGCAAAACACTTTGGGGCATGGCGTAATGCAAATGGCGAGAGTAACGCGGGCTCGAATACGAATATTTTAGCATTCACGTACTTATTTGCGTGATAGGATGTGAATGGGTATATCAATGTGTGAATTACGTTAATCGAATTAAAGGACTGTGGCCATCGTCCATAGAGCCGTATGGCCATCGAAAACATTGAAAGATGTATCGCAGTGATAAGCAACGGTACCGTTGTTACTGCACGGAAAGTATAATCAGACAAACGACGGAAACGTGTGTCCATTATTTAGCATTTACATCTATAACTTTTTGTTGCTCTTTAATCATTCTTTCTTGTTTAATTTTTCAAAAAAAAATGTTCACGAGTCTACCTGATATGTGTAACCGTGTGACCTGAGAGCAACTCAACACGCGCTATTATGCGAAGGAACGAGTGGCACCTGTAACTTTTAGTTTACAGTCAAGATCGTTCTTAATGTTTTGTACCGTTGCTTTAAACACAATAGCCATCCGATTCCCAACACTAAAGTTTTATCTTTAACGTATTTAGTTTGTACTCGCTGTGACGCGTGTTTCACAATTTATTATTACTTCGGACACTGAAAATATACTAATTTGAAAAAAGCATCATAACCATAAATCATTCCCTTCCTAACATAATTCCGTTTAAACATGCACATTGTATGATTGTATCATCAAAACAATTTATTGAAAAATACTATATATTGGCCAACATTGCTTCCCAATCTGGTGAGCATATGAGAGTGCTACCGATTCCTCCTAGATTGATCAAATGGCCTGTTTGTTTTTCACTGTCGACTTTTGCAGCCACAACATCCTGGAAAAGAGTCGAGTATTAATTAGTCTCCTGTTGAATTAAACGCAGTCGCTTTGAAAACATCATCGTGTGATGTTTAACGAGAACATTTACCTGACGAAAACTAAGTTTTGAGCCAACATCAACAATTAAATCGTTTTCGCCTAAGAGAAGCCGTGCTTTGCCAGACTTGAAAATTTGTAACTTTCCCAACAGCCCCTCCTTCAAAGTATTTAATGTACAATATTCGTCATTTGAATTTCTTCCAGCAGCTTCCCTTTCTACGCTTGGTTCGGCAGATTTAAATCTGGATTCATTTAATTCTTCACTAACTTTCAATCCCGGCAAGCAATCTGGAAACTGGTGAACATACATTATCAGCCGGGTACGTTAAAAAATGGTAAATACCATATCTTCTTACCTGTATCAGTATGTAGCTGTTTGCTTTGCTATCAAAAATTTGAGGAATCGTAGTGTCTACCAACTTGCCTTTTGGACATATACGCATTGTTGATACCTTTGCGTTTGTAGAATCATCCGGTGAACTTACTAAAAGTCAATATTTTTGTAATTAAAATCCAATATAAAATTTTCAAAACTGTTGCAAGGTCATTTGCTTTCTTATTCATTTAATTAAATACCTTCGCCATTCTTCAAAATAATCGGTTTCGAATCCTTTGATTCCGTCTCGGCGGTCTCTTCTTTCGAATCTTCTTTGTACAACGTTCCTGTAACAGTTATACTTCAAGCCATATCCTTAGTTGTAAGATTAACATAATTAGTAGCCAACTGTTTTCTATAGAACGTCAATAGCTAGTATTTATCTTTTTCAATGTACCATCTTCGATCATTGGTAACATAACTGGTGCATTATCCAAATCCGTGTCCAATCCATCATCAATAAAATCATCTCTCAATAGTAACTTTAACTTTTCTTCCTCCGCAGCTTTATTAACCTTACGGTCTAAATTTAATTTCGGCTTTTCAAGGGATGGACCACTGTTTCCATCACTTCTACTGTCGGATATACCACTGTATCGTTTATTTGCGCGTGCAGTATCTGTTATACCCTCAGAAAATACTCCAACAGACTAAAAATTGAAAGAACAATTCTCACTATCCAAGCTTACCAAATAAATGGAATAAAAAGTACTTTGGGATAAATTGACGACGATTTACCTGTATAAAACTACTTGTTGACATTTTTTTACGTCCCCTACCTCCATCCTCACGACCACCACTATGACCTTTACCTTTGTTTCGATCTTTAGATAGTTTTGATTGATGTGAATTGGAACTTCCATCTCTAAAGAAAAGATGAAAACAATATTTTTTTCAAGCTATGAATATTAATATAAACACAAAGTAATATATTCTTACTCCTTCTTCTTGTTCCTCTGAGCATTGAAATTAGGTGTATATACTTTTTTAGATTTCTCAGTCTTAATGTTTCCACCAAGTGTTAAGTCTCGAGGTATTCGAAAAGAAGTCAGTCTTGTAGTGGACGATGAAAGGCCTGGCTCTGTCTTTATATTTTTTAACAGGGTCGATACCGATGTACCAGGTTCCACTTTCACTTGCATGTTTTTATTGGGTGAATGGTTTACATTATTCGACTGATTTGAAGCCATCGCTGAAAATGATATAAAGGATAAATAATAAAATCTAAGTCTTAAAGAAATTTCTAGCAAAAATGTTTGTTTGAAAATAAGAAAAGTAGGTGCTCCGATGTCATTACGGTTTCGATACGCAAAATTTATGAGTTTAAAATATAATAATGAGCCTTTTTCTTAACAATTAGACGAAACGAGAATGTTAGGTCAGACATTTCAAATAGCACGCGAATATTTTAACCTTTAAAATCATACATGCAGTAGTATTGTATTCGCGTATTAAAGACACGAAAAGTATATTTATAATATAAATGAATGACACCCGAACATTAGCTATCGTAAGACGACAATCTTTTGTAAGTAAAATGATTTATAAGGTAATAGTATAAACACTGAATGTTACTTCTTAAACACGTGCGTTTAACAAATTCAATTGGGTTATGTTGCATTACATTGTATTGAGTTAGGTGAGATTTGAGGCATTATTAATCTTCTAAAATGGTTCAAATAAATAGTTGGTGGTAATTGATGATTTAATGTATCATCTCCAGGGGTATGTTCCGAAATTTACTGGTAGTACTGCGACCGATGATGTGTCCTTATTCATCCATATGTGTCCTGACAAAAATCCAATTACTTTTACAGAACTAATACTGTCAGTAAACTTCGGAATGCACTCCAGGTCGTACGAATTCACTTCTACATCTACCTACTTTCGCAAAAAAAATCACGTGAATACACTGAAAAAGTTCCCCAATTCACTTTGCGTGTGCGTCGATAAACTGCGTTTCACAATGATAACTTGTTGGACTCATGGGCGTATCAGAATACATATGAATGTGTTATACCCCACAGTCCCTCATGTTGTATAATATACCGAGCATCGACGTATAGTATGGACTACGCATAGAAGACATAGGAAAAATAGTGGTCTGAAAGAAAAAGATAACGATTGGTGGTGGCCAAGCCTTGTCTCTTTCTAATCAGCAGCCGTAGTACAAGAGTATAGAAAACGTAACATTAGAAAAGGAGAGCGATTGGCCGCCACCTCATTTCCTCTTTGTTTATTTGAGCGGATACTTTCAGAGGATCTAAGGTAGGGATCGCGTAGTTCATAATATACATATGTCGATGATACCGAGTTATTCAACCCAAACACACCATCTGAAGTTAGCGCATTCATTTCATTCTCTTAAGGTAAAAAAAGCATTTCAAATGGTACGTTTGGGCTGAATAAAAGGTTATATCTCTAGATATCATTTATAGAGAGTAGAAAGTGTCGGAAAGCATATTTCTTACTTTTTTCTTTTTTTTTTTACATAGAGACATGCCGAAGACTTTTCGGGTGGCCATCTTGTCGAGCTGCAAGTAATTCGCACGATGGGATACACCTACATACATACATTTTCCAAACCCGGTAATATATAAATTTGATTATGATATTTACATAAGGGAATGCGAGGAAAAAGAACAAAACTTGCAAAAAAAAGTGCCAGTATTCAGAGGAAGATTTTAAAATAAACCTTAGACGTGATCCGGGTTGGCAGAGCAAAGGGGGGTAGGGGGGTATGCAATGCGCCAGAGTATGAAAACTACGACATAACCTTTGATATAGTTTTTATACTTTACATGGTATACGTACTTGGTGCGAGACTTCCGAGATGCTTCCACATCATCCTCCTCGGTTTACTAAGCCTTCGAGAAACGTAATAGATATGAAATATAGTGAAGAAATAAAGATGGCTCACCGAGTGGATCGAAATCTCCAGACCGATAGTTATTGATAATCTTGTGGGGTCTGCTATTTCTTTCGTTTACTTATCAATGTCACGATGCTTCGAGTCTGGACAGAAAAAGATTGGAAACATTTTTATTAAACATTACCCTGATTTGGAAACATTTCTAGCGAGAACGTTACAACAAACTGAAGCGTTCTGAATGATCGTCCTGCATACATACATGATAGTACATAAAACTTTAAAGAAAGGCAATTGTTCGTCAGGTTATGCTATTTTTCCTAGATAATATAAGATATTCGGACTTCCTGGACAAACTCGAAAAACAAGAAACTTGGAGTAGATACTTACGAACAAGAGATATTTCTAGCTAAGCAAACAGCGACGTACAGTCTGTTCTTTAAATTCCAGGTAGCCCAAGGGACTAAAGTAATTTGGAGAATAAGACGAGAAATAGGAGAGGGAGAGCCGCGTACGAAGTGCGGTAATAATATGTACGGCAACAGCGACATCGTAATCTCCAGGAGGCAGTCGCGACGTTTTCAGTATGGTTAGTAGTGGTGACATGGCCAGGAGAGAACATAGCCAGTCGGTGATGAGGTCATCGTATCGCTTTTTAGCCGCGACCGCAGTCGCAACGCGGAGCGCCCGAACGCCGGCTGTTACGTTCCAGCCGCAGTTCCAGGGAGTTTCAGGCTCGATCTTTTCTGATCATGTGCCACGTGTGTTTCCAGCGGGGAAACCAAATCGGGTCATCGTTCGATCATCGCAGAGAAAAGCTGACAAAGCATCAACCTGTCGATCGCCTCGGTCTTCGTAGCTGCGCTTCTTTCGCTCGGTTGTATAGAAACTCGCGTGCAAACTTACGGTAAACCTCGGGACGAAATCTCTAGGCGTATTAAAGGAATTGCAACGGTACCCACCGGTGATAACTGAATGGGAATGACGTTCTTGTACACATTATACTAAAAAAAAAAAGGATACCATTCATCCGTCTAAGAAAAATTTCAAAGTAGTACTGGACAAGGCGATACAGAAGGTAATGATGGTTTTCGCGTCGAAGACAGTTTCATACGCAAAACACCACGTGTTTATTTCGAAAATAAGAAAATACAGGCGCACGCGCATCAGTCGCTAAACTCGCTACCAGCTACATTACGAATGGCGCGTTCGAATATCTAGCTCTGTCACACCGTACTTTCGCGACAGAGCATCCTACGGGAAGTTGTACGATAGTCGCGATATATTCCTGATAGTCACAATATTCGCGCCGTTATAATCTGTCGCGTTAGAAAAAAAAGCATCAAAAAAATTCTAAGCAAGAAAACATGACGAGTTTGAATATTACGGATCACGGACGACCTAAACTCTCCTCTGAGTAAACGTTCATTTCGTTTTTTTTTCTTTTTTTTTCGATACAAGCATTTTCTTTCACATACGTCCTTTCTCCTGTGTCCCTGTTGCTCGCTCGCTCAGTTACCTATCCTTGATCTCCCGCTCGCATTTTCTTTTTTTTTTTATCGACGTGACACATCATCCGTCTTCTAACATCAATTGTAATAATCGCATCCCTTTCGGTAAGTCTATCACGAGAAGTCTATCAGATGTTTATTCTCCTTAGACGTAGAGCCTTCAAGTGATTGTGCCCAATTGCGTGTACAT
>JARPRH010000042.1:403085-415384 GCA_031763665.1 Calameuta haemorrhoidalis | reverse complement strand
AAGTATGCACTCGGCGGATCTCAATAACTCGTGATGCAGTTACGTAAGTCGTGTACGTGACGTCGTTTTAGCTCTCGTGTCCCCGCGCGTCTGTGCTCCTACGACAGAAACAATGCGACAAGACCACGGGTTTTGCTTCTCGAGGGCCGTTCCAGTTTCTGTACCCTGCACCGTGTTTACAAAAGCATAGCGAATTGTGGCCTCGTGTTTTGCATGTCCATGACAGAAATTCGGCAAAACGTAGCTGGTAATTCGGTAGGTACTATACGTTATGTGAGTTATGAGCTATTAAGTGCTCATTCGTTGGCTCTCGTTTCGTGGCCGCTTCGCATTACTTAATAGCGTGGATGCGATGTGTTCGACGTGATACTTTCTCTTGTTACTCTCATCTCCAGGATAAAATGACATACAGTATGAAAGGAAGATAAATGGGAAAAATAAAAGGATAGAGTGACACTACCTCTAATCAATAATGCTTTTCTCTCCTTTCTTTCCGACTAGTCCCGTATTCCCCCATATTCTTTGGTCAGTTAATCGATATACACCCTATAATTTCCACTGTAGCGTATGATTTCGTATTTTCGTAGAAATAAATTTCGACTGTGTGTTTCTTGGTTCGCAATAGAGTTGACCTTTTCAGCGAATTATCAGCGCCATAGTTGAATTATCGCCTTACCTTATTCAAACTCTTATACGGTAGGCTCTAATGAATAAGGCAATCGTCAAGACAAGACTCGTGATTAAATATTCGGTACTGACGGCAGGGAGGGTGTAGCTGGCAGCAGTCGCTATGGGAAACGTGGAAGTGAATCCTTGGAGACAGCAGAGCAGAAGAAACTCTTAAAGAGAACGAGGAGCTTGGCCCTCATCGCTGAGGACAACGTGAGAAAGGAACAGGAGTGCCGATACCTTCGACTAGGGGAGCCTTTCGATGTCCCTCGCAAAGCTCAGCTTATCCCCAGAGCAAAGCTAATAGATCGCAATTCACTCAAGGACAGGTAAGAAGCAACCGAGAGAGAGGGAGAGAGAGAAAATTATATATCTATCCTGGCTTGACCCTCGCAGACATATTACTTAATTTCTATGAGTTGTGTGTGAACTGTAATCGATCAGCCACCGTTAATTCCTATTACTCGTTTCTCAGATTGTCCAGAAGTCAACAACATCTCTCGGAATCATATAATTACGACAGATTGAGAGAATCCTTAAAGACAGATCGAAATCCTGTCTCTTGCTTCCGAGAGGAAAATCGCTTTCGCGATCGCGATCGTCTCAATATCCTCGACTGGCCTGACCATCTGAGGCGATACCACAGCGTTCAGGTTCTCGACGGCGTCGGGGGCCTCGTCGACATCGTCGAGGACGACTGGCCTCTCGAAGAGAACAGAAGCCTCGACTGTATCTATACGCAGGTTCGTACGAAACTGAATTTTTCATTCTTTGACAATTTGTCCAATTCCCTGAAATTATTATTCTCAAATTTCTTGACTCGTTGTCATTTTTTTTTTATTACCTGCGTTCTTTTATTCTTTCGTTTATTTCTCTCTCTCTTCCTCTACTTCTCTCACTGAATCAATGTCTCTATCGCGCGCGCCAGTCGTTTGCTCTCTTACCTCTGTACAGGTGAAGCGGAGGCGCAAGGAGCACAGGAGTCTCGACAGTATTCTCTTGGAGGACGACAGCGAGCTCGAATACTTTGACGTGCTTGACCTTCTACCTCTCTCAAAGTTTCGTCTCGAATACGACGAAATAGTGACTGGCGCAGCAAGCAGAAGCATCGACGGTAGCAGTAACGCCATTACCAGTACTAATAGGAGGAGCAACGATACAAACAAGAGAAATAATAATACTACAAAAGTGAGCGAAGACACGGATGAGAAGGCAGATGAACCCGTAGAACACGCGATAAGAAGAACAGCCGCCACGGAAGAGTATAGAATACAAGGACATTGCGGCGAGCTGGAAAAACACGAAGAAGACGGAAATCTAAATAGGAAGTCCTTAGAAACAGTGACGGAGTCAGGAAGGCGGTCTCGAATTAACAGATGCGAACTCCGTAGTGAAATACAAGGAGGAAGTTTAAAGGGTAAGAGAGACCAATCGAAAAGGGGGGTACCAATCAAGGACTGCTCTCCTGCTGGTAGTATTGCTGTTCTTCTAACTTGTTGCCCTGAAGAAGGATCTGCTGCCGCGTGTGTTGGCCGGACGAAATCGCAGCGCAAGAAGTCCGAAAATATTGAAATAGCAGAGGATTTCAAGTCCATCTGGATTTCAGATTCCGAAGAACCAGACGGAGACATGTCGCGACGACCACAAGTACTTAAAATTATTGACAATGATGTGACCAAACGGAAGCATCACTCGGTCGATGTGATAGGCACTACCGAGGCTCGCGAGACAGCGGGATCCCACCAATTGAAAAGACAAGATTTGCCTGAGGAGCCGGCAAATTGCGACTGTATGAAGAATCAGGAACAGCAAGAGGAGGCGGAGGAGGAGGAGGAGAAAGAGAAGCCGAAGAAAAAATCAGAGGAAAAGAAAGAAACAAACGTGCTGTATCGAGGCGGGAGGACGAAGCAAAACGATGGTAAACTCGGAAGAATCATTAAGGAGACTTCGAACATTTTCGGGAAGGCATGTAGCGCGGTTAAGGGTAGTCTTGGCTTCGAGGCCAGGTCCGAAAGTTCTGATCTTGGCTTAGGATCGGAAATTGGCAGTGAAACTAGAAGACAATCTATGGACGATGGAGTAGAGACAGAGACGGTTAATGATAAATTTAGTAAACAGTCAAAATTAAATAATGCGAATGGAAAAGTGAACGATCGCACGAATCTCACGAGGTCATGGAGCTGCGTCGATTCAATCGAGTGCCAGGATGGCGCAGAATTTAATCATATAAGATATAAAATAATAAAATCCGATATGTTCAGTAAAAATATGTTCGGCAGCATGAATAGGGACGTTGCGTTTGATGGACTCATGCAATATCTTAAACAGTATTCCTTTCAAGAACTCCTAGTTGACAACAAAGTGGTCATCATCGAGCCAGTACGTGCCGAAAGAGTAGAAGAGAAAATTCTAGGAGGAAAGCCAGGAAAGTCGACGAAGCCTACTGCCGGCGAAGGGACGTACAAGCGAAGCAGCAAATCGGAAAACTCGAGCGAACCAACGACGAGTGTGACGAATAACAACGTGACGAAGAGCGATGGTTCTGACGAAGAAGAGAAGAAGATGCAATCAGGAAATCAGCAGTCTTCATTGAAAAGACACTTTTTTTATCATCCAATTCGTATTAATCGAGAGCTCATCGACGAAGAGCTGCCTGATCCCGATACAGTAAGGAACGTTCGGAAAATTTTCGAAAAGAGTCTTGCCATTAAGGCCCCAGAAGACGAGTGCCCTCGCGAAGGTCTTTACGAAAATAATATCCCACCAGGCGGCAAGAGCGTCAGTATGCACGACCTCAGGAAGGTGGACGAGGATCGGAAGCACTTGCCAGATGAACCCGGCGCCAGTGCCGGCCGGCAATCAAGGAAGGCGAACAGGGCCAAGAAGCTGAAGAAACTCTTTGAGCACATGGAGAGGACGTCGAGTAGATCAGCAGCTAGATCGACGATCGGGAAGGAAGAGGATGCTACGGAACGAATGAGAACCGACTCTAAAACAAGAATCATTGCTCAGGCGTTCGAAGCCAGAAGTGGAAATAGCTCGCCAAGCGAACCGACGACCTTACTCTCCAAAGGCAGACTCGGACGTGGTCCTCAGAGCTGGGATACCGGTAGCGTCAGCTCAGGAGTCTCAAGCGATTATCAAGATACCGATCCCGGAAGTGGACTACGAGGTGCCTCTTCCGGTTCCAGCTCCGAGGGTGAGATCGATGTCGATGTCGATCAGGAGGATGAAAATGAGGAAGACCTTTACTATCAGGATGACGATATCTTCGAGAGCACATCGGGTCACTTTGTTTCCCAGGATGTTCTCAAAAAAATACGCGAATGTGGAACGTCAATCACGTACTACGGTGGTAAGGTGGTCGATATCTCAAGTGGCGCTTCTTTCATCTCGCCAATCGGCACTAAGATTTCGACCAAGCTTGATATCAAAGAGAAATGGAACGGTCGAGATTGTGCGGACCTGATGAAATTTCGTTTGATCAAGAGTAACTCGTGTGACAGTAGGCTGGAGCTTACTGGAAGACTTGGGGTAGAGGGTTCGAAAACTGAAAAGAAAGATCATTTACAGAACAGGGATTCCGATCTCGGAACTTGTCCTAGCGTTAAGAGTTCAGGAACTGTAGGTAGTGATGCCAAGTCGCCTACGACCATGCAGACGCTTACTCCGACGCTTATGAAAATTCCTGGCCGCCGAGAGCCACCGATTGTAATTGGCCTCGAGCCCAAACGGGAGGAGAGACGCACACGCAACCCCGAAAACCCCGAGAAACCCGAGATAATGGAAGGCAGCACTGACGATTTGGAACGTAAGGAACGAGGTTCAGAAATGCGACAGCGAACGGAATTTATTCTTGACGAATTCGATGATCCAGCGTCAAGACGGTCAGAGGGTCCTTTCTGCGCCAATAGATTAAAGGAAAGTGGGCTCACTCGCTGGCAACACAACGGCCAAGTCTCTTCGCGATCCAGCGACTTCGGGAATATGGATTTCGAGGAATTTGAGGTTCTCGATGATAGCCTCAACGCTGAGGTCGTTCATCAAGGCCCAGAACCTCTCTTATCTCAGGATAAACCAACGAATTAAAGCCTTGACACTTATTGGCTCGATCATGACATCGGGAACGTTGCAAGCACGTCACTCCGTCCCGTTTCGCAGGTCACTTCGACGCGCTCGTTTTCTTACTTGACGAATTTCCAATGTGGAGTCTAATTTAACCTATCGTATGTTTGTTCTCTTAATAAAGCTAGAATATCTCGAAATATTAACTTATATGTATATTCCTAGGTGGCCTCCGAAAGACGAAGATGGACACAGGGGCACATATCATTGTTTATTCAATTCTACACTGTTCGTACGGATCGAAGGAGTCTCTCTAAAGATGTAAGAAGCTGCACTCCGCAAGTTCTGTGCGCCTGTAGTTGTTATGTCAACAATACTGACAGTCGGAAAGCAAACGTTTAAAGCCTCTTTCGGTTGAGCGATAACAGAAAAGTTGGTTCTTAAGGATTCAGCATTTTTTTTTCTATGCACTTAGAATGCAGTGTGCAAGAGACAAGGACTTGCGGATGTTCACGCGTGCAGTAAAAAAATTATGGCTTACATGGCTCAGCTTTTTCTCAAATCGGAGGTATCGGAATTATTTAACAGTGTTTCCTCAAGAAATTCAAAATGTTCTGGCATTTACGATAAACAGACGAAACTGCGTAATGCATTGATATCACCCACGAGAGAGGGGGTACCAACGTGCATCATCATTCTTTTTCGAATAGTTCTCGATTTTTCCTCCCTGTGAGTTTTTCAGGCATTATTTTATTCCCGTTACGTTTTTACCAGTTTCTACAAAAGCTTACCGCTTGATTCTGCATCATCTGTCATTGAGCTTGAGATCGATTCTTTCGAACTCTTTTTCTGGTATTTTAATTCGCTCAAATCCTTTGAATCCTTTGAATCCTTTGAATCCTTTGACGATTTCGAATCTTTAGCGAGGACCGGAGTAAGAGTCGGTCCGAAAGACGTAGCCGAGCTGGAAATTCCTCTCTGCCAGATGGTTCGCCATCTGCGACACCATGTTTCCTGAAAACAATGATAGAGACGATAACACAATTGAATATCGAAACTTTCGGAAACGTCATAGGCGTAAGAGGCTGTAAGCACCATATTATATGATATCGTACCCTTCTTCGACACTTCGTGCTCCGTCGAGAAATTAAGGGAAAAAAACAACTACCTTTTTCAACGTGATCGAACATTCTTATTGGAGGACTAAACTGCGAAACATTAAATCCGACTGGCCATCGATCAGTTGTACGCACCGTATCCAAAAACCAGAGTAAAAGCATCTCGAAGCAGGGAATTGACAAATTGAGTAACATTATTATTCATTCGAGTGTGATCCTAGGAGAGACCGTTCGCCGGAGAAGAGCGGAGAAGAGCGGAGGAGGGTGGTAAATCGATGCCTGTGGCGCTAGCCGCAGCTATGCCTAGTGTTAAACAGGCTTTGCATCCTTCGTAACCTCCGCAGCAACGTTCTCTATTCTTCCTTTTGGGACAACCGACGCAGTCACTAGCAGTAACGCCAGTGCCATTACGAACACTCTCATTATCGCCTTCTTCTAACCGTGGTCAACGCATGATAGCTAATCACTCGTTCCTGAACCAGAGAAATGGTAACTTTTCCGCGAAAGAACAATTAGCACTTAAAATTCTCGGGTGCCTAGATTTCTCCGATTTTTTTTATCGACCTTATTCTCGGAATGTCAAGTCAGATCAGGTCGTATCGGGTCAACTCCAGGTCAGAGCAGGTCGAAGATGTCATATGTCTGTCGAAAGAGGGATTTGACCTTGAGAACGTGATATGGACTTGGACAAAGGATATTTTGAGCTTGATGAACTATCGATAATAAACTAGAAATTCGTACCGCCAAAAAGCCGAGAAGGGACCGAGGGAGAGGAGAGGAGAGGAGATTGCTAATTGCTCCTTGCACGGTCAGATAGTCAAATCGCAACTATACTGATACGCAATGCTATCAAGACACGTAACCATAAATTGATCCTTCATCTTTGTTGAAACTAATGCGAATTTGGATTTGCTTTAACTCGCCAGGGCTTGTGCCTGGGTCGACCCGGCCAGTGGTGAAGCCGTTATTTTCGGATGAACGATTTTCAGCTACAGAATATTTATAAATCTGCCGGCTACCTTGTCGCAAGATGTCGACTAATATAAGTAACCCTATGTAAATATGCGACAAGCGCTCGTGATTGAGTCAACATCTACAAATTAAGTAATTTTTTTTTAAATGACTAACTGAAAATACTTAGAATGAAATATTAATAGCATCCAAAGCTATCTTGCCGAACAGTACTAGTTCCTTTAGCTTTGACACCGTCGCGATAAGATTAGCTGACGTACATCGCCAGTTATAAACACATCGCCGACTACTGATGAAAAATGAAATAAAAATTTCGGCGACATCTTGAATCCTTTAACGTCGGAATCTCCGAATGACAATCAGTGATCGACCGAGAGCAGGTAAATTTCACCCGGAGAAAAGAAATAGCACGTAGGACGCAGGGTGACGAGTCGGAAGATACACACGTCGACACGTGGTTAAACGTATCGCTGCAAAGTATAATAACACTTGATCCGTTCGGCGTAGTGAGTGTGCATTTTTCAGAACAATGAAATCATTTAAGCTGTGCGTGAAGGCCTAGTTTTTGGAAACAGATGACTCGTAGACTGCTGGGACGCACGGTAGTAAACGATTCACACGTGTAAGGGAAAACAAGTCGCACGGGCGCGGATGCGCAGACGCACATTAATACAGGGCCCGACGAAGCACTGCGTGCAGTCGAAGAGGTGCAAGCGAGGTGGATTAAGACTTTAAAGGAAATCCCGGACAATTAGCATGTATTTCGAGATGATCGTAGAGGAAAGGCGCTTATAGGATTAAGCCGAAGTATTGCGAGCGTACGGAGCAACTCACGTTCTGATACTTCTTCGCGGCAGTCATAGACGTTACACTGAAAACGCGTGACATATCACACCGAAGCACAGTAAATGCCCGGCACGACACGCCAGCAGCCGCCATCTTGCACAGCACTACGGCACCTGATTTTCCACAGCGGCAAGAGCAACGGCCGCTTCGGACTGACTGCCGGCCGCCTATCCCCCTTCCTGCTGCTTGCAACCACCCGTAAAACGCAGGCGCGCATCCATATACACCAATACAGACACAGGCAACGTCCTTCTCGCTTGCTTTGCCTCTCTCAGTCTCTCCACTCCACTCCTGTTCGGGGACCGTTACTCTGATCTATAGTCATTCTCCATAAGATGCGCGCTCACGGCTTCCACACTTTGTCGAACGGAATACGCAAGCGCGCGGCTGTTATCCTTAAAGAGCGGAAGGTTTTCCCTTCGATTTCTGAAATACGTTATAACACATGTTAGATGATATAATTGTTGTTTATAATCATGAAAAATAATACAGCAGTGTCAGAGAGACAAGAAGATAATAAATCTCATGTAAATCAGACAAGGATATTGCGACCTTCTAGCCGGTGGAAGCCCTACGAGCAAAAACATTTGACAAAAGTACTCAAAATACTCAAAGTACGCAGCGGGGAGATTCCGATGGAATTTCGTAGCTCTAATGATATCCAAAAGTACATCTGTCATTATATGACAGTTTTCCTTCTTACATCCTGTATTCGCGCATACATCATACCGAACGACTGGCCACGTATTTATAATTTGAGTGAGCAATCAGCAACCTGCGGTCTGTGAGAAAGGAAATATAGTTGCACAGTGAGAACTGGGAGAAGAATGTTCAATGTATAGGATGTCATCCTTAGTGTCCTTCCAAAGGGAGATCGAGAAGCTTTACGGAGAGAATTATTACGAATATGGTGCTGGAAGCGAGGGAAAGCCGGAATCATTTCACATCTGGAATAAATTAAATGGATCGTTAGATGGGAGAAAGAAATTCCTCGTACAGGAGGAGGAAAACGAGGATGAAGTCCTGGAAGCGACGATGAAGGCAGTGAAGATGCTGCTGCCTATCAACAGCTCGACGACCAGTCTGCTTTTTCGCGGAGTCCTGTCGATCGTTCTTCGCCTGGGTCTGCTCCTCGTGCAGATTTCAAGCATCCCGACGAACAACGTGAACCTAATCCTTCTGCAGAATCTGCTCGATGTGTCCGTCGTGAGTGTGGTCTACCTTCTGTTTGGCTTCGGCTTAGCATTCAACGGTGACACTGCCGGCCTCATTGGCGGCCATTTCTGGATTTGGAGCAATGAAGCCAACGAAGAAGAGGCGCTCCTCGGATGGGAAGCAGCGATGGCGGCCTCGGGCATCTGCACCAGTGGAATCGTTGGTCGAATGCATACCCTCGGCTATGTCCTGAGCGCAAGCCTTCTTGCAGGCCTTCTGCAACCAGTCCTTCTTCACTGGGTTTGGAGTCCAAGGGGCTGGATGGCCACGGGTACACTCGCGGGAAAACGAGTTTACTTCCAGGACGATGCCGGCGCCGGCGTAATTCACATTGTCGGTGCTCTCTCAGGAACAATAGGTTCCCTCGTCCTCGGGCGGAGGCTGCTTCGACTGCGGGACATCGACGAGGCAAGTATACCGAGAGACTCGGGCAGCATCCTCTTCTGCGGGCATTTTCTAATTTTCATCGGCCTTCAAGGATTGTCGCTTGCTCGTGCCTCGAGAATGCTACTAACGACTCGGTTGGTCCTGGTGAATAGTCTGTTGGCGGGCTCAGGATGCGCTCTGATGGTCGTTGCGCTCCACTTCATTCTAAGCCGTGAGCCTTTCAATCACTGGACGGTTGCGCGATGTCTGCAAGCCGCCACCGCCGGCATCGTCACACTGTCAGCTGGTCTCGACTTCTACTCACCACTTGCTGCCCTAAGCATCGGTGCCAGCGGAGGTCTTGTCTTCTACGCCCTCTCGAGACGGGTCTTCCGCAGCGCCCTCGAGGATTACTGCAACATTCTGGCTGGGCACCTTGGCTGCGCCCTCCTTGGAAGCTTTCTGGCACCGCTCGCTATCGTAACGTCTACCCAGACACCGATCAACTCCCGAATGGTCCACCTTGCCTGGCAGCTCATCTGCCTTCTTGCTCTAATTTCCTTGGTTGTCTGCTTGATGGCACCGCTCTTTCTCTCTCTTGAACTCTTCGGTGTCCTAAGGAACCGCTCCGAATACCTGAACAACCTGAGATCGCGCATTGCTCTCGAACGTGGCCCTGCCCGTTCTTATATGCAGCGTATATTTTTTCCTGGCGGCGAACCTCTTTACCTTCAACCAAGTCTTCCCCCTATGCCGCACGACGTCACATTTCCGATCATTACAATTTCTCCCAGTCGTGATGCTGATGTCATTGACGCGAATGGGGACGGTGCTTCGTCAAGATTCCTTCGATACCATCGGGAGATTTCAAAATTCCAAAGCACCGCTGCACCGGGACCTGCACTTTAGATTATGCCAAAGAAGCATCGGCAATAAAATTATTCTTCATTGAACGTGGATGAAGTAAGAAGATACGGCAGGACAGCGCAAGCAGCATGTCATGGCGTTATCGTGAAAATCACAAAGGATTATGTTGCGTCGAAGAGGAATTCATGAAAAAAGCCAATTGATACACTTCACGGAATGAAAACGTATTGGAAGGATTTCGAAGAAAGCAGTAGGATGTCCTCTTAGAAAACGGATGTTACGAACTGATCGCTCATAAAGAGAGATCATCACCCGAGATTTTTCATTCACATTTTATTACAAGTTTTCGACTGTTCATGCAGTTGTCGCCGCATTTTACAACCGTATAATCACAAGTTAAATATTAAATTAGTATTCTATTGAAACGTTCTCATGCCCTTTGCCACAGTGTATCTTTTCGGATATTTTGTTGTTTTACACACTCGCCCAGGACACGGGGGGGGACACGGGGACAATATTACTGTCGTCGCAAGGCGAAAAGTCGTAGGAGGAATGTGAGTAAATGTGAGTTTTAATAGTAGCCTTCCTTTACTTGGAGGATTTACAAAGATTTTATGTACCTGCGCGTGCCGTTTCTGCGTTTATTGTCAGGCTACGCGGAAACACGTCGTCGTCCACCGTACCTCGCTGTCGCGTCACATTAATATATTGACTCAGAACGATTTTCATTTAGTGCCTACTATATACAATACTCCTAGAATGGCACATCCCGCGACGAGATAACTGTGTGTAAAATACGCAACGTTAAGGAGTTAACCAGTAGCCGTCCGGTAGAATACAGAAAGTAGTCTGACGGCTCCTGTAGCCGATAGTTGCTGTCGGCCAATAATAGCAGACGAGTGATCACGGTGCAATTGCAGTGGAATCGCGCCGCCTCCTTTCACACCGAAAGAACAGACATTACTTTCCGAAGAGATGATGTCTCACTCGTTGAGATTCTAGCTACGCGGTCGCATCCACTGTTAAAAATGGCGTACTTAAAATTGAGAACCTAAAACGTAAATTTACAGTCATCAGTTGAACACAAGTTACGTATTGTGTGGTTAGCCACGATACGTACAAACGTAAACATAAATATTTTACATTAATAAAATAACAGCGTTTTTTGATTTTTTTTCTCTACCTATCAAAAGCAGTGCTGTCAAACTCTAAACACAACATTAAAATTATTATTCGATAAGACCTCTACAATCATCAAACATACAGGCACAATTCCACGTTAAGAGTTGTCTCGCATTGCAAGAGATGGCGGTTTTTGATTCGACCTTAAAAGTTGAATTGATGCCATTCAACGATTATATACTAACGTTAAAATAGACAATACGTAGCAGTATCGTAAGACCTACACGTATCTAGCAGAATTTACCAATCGCCACGTGCCGGACTGAACAGCTATTAACATACGTCATCCCATACATTCAATTTCGCCCTCAGCGTTTCATTACTTCTCAAGCATCCGTTTGGCCGTTCTCGGTAGATGGACCAATTAGGAGTAACAGTCTGTCTTGATACCTCCTCTCTCTCTCTCTCTCTCTAGTTCAACATTATCCCCTTTTCTTTGTGGTCCGACTTATTTACGCGAGAAAAGAAAATATGAGACGGTTGACCTGGGACTCGCAGAATTAAGATTTTCTCAGAGAAGGATATCAAGTCAAGAGAAGTAATTCGTTCATATACTCTCTTTTGATTATGTGGCGCGCAGACCATTTTGTCATTGGAAATTATTGACATGACAATGACTGTACCCTTCAATAAACACATTGGGTAATTCCATCAGTGAATGAACAGGCCCCAGCTAATGGACGTGTTCAATTAAATTATATTTATATATAGTATATTTACGTTATTACTTATATAGCACGTTTCCATTAAGTGGAGCCATTTACTTAAGGTGTTTTTTTTTTTATGGAATTACCCTAGTAACATTTACATATCGGCAATGTTAAAATGTTTTATTCAAGGATGTAACAGTTACGTACATGAGATACCATATAACTATTATCCTTATGTACTTAAATAAGACATTTCAACATTGCTGATACTATGAAATTGTTACCTTGTGTTTCTTGGATCATAATTATTTAATGGATTATATCATAATAGTAACGACATTTGCATAAT
>JARPRH010000042.1:377459-390879 GCA_031763665.1 Calameuta haemorrhoidalis | reverse complement strand
GTAAAAGCTCGTCCTGTAGATGAACGGCCTTTGTGAATTTAAACCAAGTGGGAATCCTTCGTCCCAGAAATACCCCGCCTTGTTATAGTTCGGCTCACGCAGCCAGGGCCATTTCCTTTGAATTCGAATAAACGTCAGCAGCGATTATTCGAAACGTGAGTGGGCAGAGTGTCCCGTTAGAGTAGTACGCGAGGTGATAACTGTATTGGCCGGATGACGATACCGCGGCTCAACGAGCAACAGGTCAAGTGATTCCTGATTCCTCTTTGAGGGCGACGATTATCCGTTTTTTCTACGACAATCGTGCAACGAAAAGGAGGAACGCACAAGAAACGAGTAAAGCGCAGAAATTCCTTGGATAATTTTAACGGAAAATAAATGAAGGTCGCTTGGTCAAAATGAAACGGATGACTCGGATTTCCTAACCAGGTTTTCGTGTCATATAGAGAATCGTATAATTCAAGGTTGCTGTCTACAGCAGTCGAGGTTAGTTGACCATCGACACGTACGTGTGAACTGTGGGTCTGGTTGTCATACCGGAATTGGCAGGTACAAGTCGGTACTTTCATTAAGGAATTTTAAGAGTCTCTGAAGGTATGCACGAGTAAAGAGAACAGTGCGCGCGCGCGCGTATGTGTATATGTGCGTATGTGTATCAGGGTCGAAAAGTAGAGGAACGAGCTGGCGAGGCAGACGGCTTCATTGTCATTAAAATTACTTGCTCCTGAAGCAGATTCCGTTGGACCGATAAGGGTTCGATCGACCATGATTTATGTAACTCACCATCCCGAGAGTTGGAAGCAGCGATTGAGTAATCGCCGTGCGCAGCCTTGTAACTGTGTAGAAGCGCTTGTCTCGTTAAATCGGGATCAATCGTCCGCGGCTGATAGGATCTAGCAGAGCGACTGCTTCCGAGCCCGAAGTTCTTGAAGGAGCGCGATATTGCAGCCCTGAAAAGAGTGGACGGATCGATCGAGTGATCCAAGTATTGGAGAATTTGTCATCAGACTAGAATCTAGACTAGAGGTATCGTGTAACACGCACGGTGACTTCTGTAGAGTCGTGGATCATTCGATCGACATATCGGTTACTCACGCAGGATATTGAAGATTGTTGGGTCCTATGCAATCGGTTGGGTCCGTCAGTGCATCTCCCCAGACGTACTTCAGGGCCAAACCATTGCCCTCGCACTTTTTCGTCCCGTAGACTCGCATGCACGCGCACACGAGGAGGATCAATCCGAAGAACCTACGAATCATCTTCTGAAAGGAACAAAGAAGAAAAATTCTTTTGAAAATGGTATCTTCTTATATGATAAGTGCTGTGGCATATCTGAATATAAAATGATAAATTATTTGTGCAAAATTTTGTTAAAAGATTAACGCCAACAAGTGTCCATAATGACAGCGCGGGACCGCGAGCCGTAATCGATATACGCGGCGCCCCTACGTGTTCGAGGTTTCTAGGTTGTGATCCACATAGCTTCCGTTATTCGGTGTCTCTCGTCCCTCGTGTTTGGTAGCAAATCCACTAAAGACGTTAAGTGAAAGCTACCACAGCTCTAGGCTCATATGATTTGTACTTGTGAGTACTCCGAATTCGGAAAAGGCGCGTACGTAGAGACCGATACGCGAAACACTTTTGGTCGCGAGTTGCAGATTATCCTGATTGAGTGAACCAAACAGAACTCTCGATGTGGTCGTTGACCGGGGTAACAGTGGTTGCCTGTGCGCCGCTTTGGGAAAATATTCGGTGTAACATTGACCTTTCATTATTAGCATCGACAATTAAACACACTTCATTTGTGCAGGTTTTATTCGGGAAAAATTTATCGAAGAATTTGTCTTCGATTCCGTACAGCAGCAGTAGCGTAATACGTAGGGTAATAACAAAGGTATCTTAAGTAATGGATACGGAGAGCAGGAAGCACGAAGCGAGAGGATGACGTTGGATTCGCGCGTGAGAACGACCTGAACTTGCGATCTTCTCATTCCCATCGTCTATGTCAAGTAAGACAAGAGAAGTAACGCCACTGACTTGTTCAGGTGTTATTATAGATATTGAGAGAGACGAGACTGAATAAGTATTTTTTATGGCTCCTCTAGCATCCACCAGTAACGGTAAAATATCAAAAATATTTTCTCTCTCACTAAGCAGCGTCCCATCGAATAATGGCCTTTCGTGCCGATAACGGTACAAGTATCTCGGTTATTCCTTTTGTGTATAGTAAGGTCGGCACAAAGCTCACATGGATAACACACGAGTTGTGAAATCTTGAAGATTCTTCGAGCCATATTATCAAAGGTAAATGAAGCTCTCGTCCTAGGACTATTCCCATATACATTTGAAATTTTTTATGGAATAAAATACACTTTGTCATACAACGAACTAAAGAGTAACGCGTGTAGAAGTAAATCTTTTTTCATATAAAAAAATCCTCGATCCTTAATAAGGAATGAATAGAGCTTTTTTTTATGAAGGTCGAGACGCTTTGGGATACCTGAGATTCTTTGTAAAGCCGAGTTATCCCGGAGTACGCCATTCTTGTGTAAGAATATATTCGCTCTCAATTTTTTGTTATTAGACCACGATTTTAAGCATAGTGAAAAGACAAGTGCATATAAGCTAGCTACTTTAATAAATAAATATGAATATCCCGCAATGATTTTTAACCACTTACCGTCGACGGGGTTATCTCGGTCATCATATTTCAACAATCCTTTGTGGCCCTTCGCTCGTACGAATGGATTATATCACCTAACTATGGTACATTAAAAACTAATTATAAAATCTGCACGAATCTCAATTAGTGTTCATGTCACTGGACGTTGTCGAACGGGATCGAGAACCTCTGCGACCTCGCACAGAGACGTTCACGGATTGACTGGTGGATTCTCTGAAGTTGACTCAGGTGTGGTGGAGTTGAGCGGAATCTTATGGAGTCGTAGAATGAGGAAGCGCCGCTATCCGGTACTCCGGTAGAGGGCCAGAAAGAAATGAAACATAGAACTAAGAAAGCGAAGAGAACGGGGGAGATTAAAAAAAATTTTTATTGAGAGATGTTTTCATACTTTACTAAAACCTACCTCTTGGCACCTTCTTACCTCTTGAATTTTGCACATTGGCAAACTCCTTGGCGGTAAAATAAAATACGAACTCTATTATTGTTTTGGCAGAATTATTGTTATGCTGCACAAACAGTTTATTTGGTGCCAATTCATTCTCGAAGAGTATAATGGAGAAAATTGGACAAAGAAAGTTATTTATCTTGCACTACTGTAACTTAGTGACATCGAATGAGTTTACGTCTTCCGATTGAGATGCGGTTTTTGCGAGCTAAGTGGTTACGAATATAAAAGCTTTTAATTTCACACTATCGTTAAGCAAATCCTGTCTTTGATCTGTAACTTAAAAAATAAATATCACCTAACATGTTTTTCTTCGATTTCCTCTGGATATTTTTTAATCCTTTCAGTAGTACAAACATACATTTACATCATACCTTAGCCGGCACTATATAACCTCATTACTCAAACGATTAAAATGCAGCGTAGATTTTTCGATAAATTCATTATTTACGCTATGTAATCACAATATGGAAACTTTATGATGTACTGACATTTCTGAATACAATTTAAAAAAAAAGGTCACAACAATGTTCGTGTCTGCGTAAATGGGTATGCATAGCTACTATCGTTATTTCCTTTAGGAACGAAACCGTACCGTGGTTTCGTCAAGCTTCACTAAGAGCAACATTAATAAACATATATGTGACAAATAACAATATAGTATCTTGTATTAAGTAAATGTCTAACATTAAAATCAGAGTAATTAATTTAAGCCATTGACATACTTTACTCGCTTTTGATAGGACTAATTTCGTACTGGGGAAAGGGAGATTACGTAAATTGGAAATCTGCTTCGAATAGAAAATGCAGGGTGAAAGGTTAAGTTAGGTTAGGTTAGATTAGATTATTGTGAAAAAACATGGGCATGGTGTGATGCAGTTGAGTTCAAGTGTGTTCATGCTTTTTTTTGCTCAGCGTAAGACGTTTTCATTATTACCTAAATGAATGATACAATAATATTTGTTAAAAACCACGTGGACTCGAGGACCGGTAACGCTAAGCTTTGTATTTTGGGCAACACAAGGTCACCTAGAGGCTAGTCTCGTGAGTCAAATGAGTGCTGTTCGTAAAATCCCAAATGCAATTACGTAGTCCACTATATCTCCTAATGTCAAGTAGCTTTCTTCGTGTTGCCGCATCATCCAACCGGACAGGTTGGTATGGTTTTATTGGAGAAGGCTTCCTCAGGTCTTCCATGTTCACATGTCCTCAAATTTAATGGAATTGACACTTGTGTCTATCTGACCACCCCGATAGCTACCACGCTTCTTCTTCGTCTTCTCATGTCGGAAGGACTTGCCTTTTGTGTGCTTCAAATCCAAATTGGCCTTCTCTCCCCATGATCCACGCGCGCCTCTCTGTCGGGACAGATGAATTAAAATTAGTCAAGAGTCAAAGTAACATTCCAGAGAGCCTCTCACCATTGTACTTAGTCTATCGCGTGGCTTCAATCATCAAAGGTGATTTTTTTGTTTTGCGCTGGTGTGTTTATCCCGATGGAACTGCCCCCGCGGCCACCCCTGTTTCCGCGTCCACCCCGACCACCTCTCTCCCCGTCGCCATTCCACGACTTTCTGAAACCGTTCCCGCTTCCACCCCGACCGCTTTCGTTTCCGCCCCATGACTTTCTACCATCAAAACCACCTCTACCCTCAAAACCACCTCTACCACCACGTCCGCCCCTAAAACCACTGCCGCTTCCACGGCCACCCCTGAACCCTCCACGCTCCCCGCCTCTACCGCCCCGAAATCCAAAACCACCACGGCCTCCCCTATGTCCACCGCGAGCGTCGTGCTTCATAACACCATTACCGTCCTCGTTCTCCGCCTAAAACAAAAGAGAACAACAGGTCAGCCACCGCCAGTCGTGTACATGAAATTCGAAAATAAAGTAAAGTAAAGTCAAATAGAAAGATAAGAATAATAAAAGCGTATAGCGACAACTGTTTCGAGACACATGGCGAATGTGCAGAAATATGAACATGAGAATGATGGAACTGCAATGTGGCAGAACGGAGACAACTACAAAAGGCCATTTAAATCCTCAGCGCGATAAATATGACGTCGCGAAAGGCCCCGAGCTTTCGAGAAGCGGCAAATGACCTGTGTTCCTTGATTCTTTCCGCACATTTACCTTTGCCTCGAACGAATTGTTTGCCAATTTTGGATCCACTGTGATTTCATCGTCTCGTACGCGACGAAAAGGCACGTTCTTCTGCTGCTAACAATCATGAGTATAATAGAAAATTTCATTCAATCTCACAAATAAATTGAAAATAATGAAACTGAAAAATTATTTTCTGGTTTTGTTACCTTATCTCCATTAATGTTATTGCTGGCCTTCACGAAATTACTGTAGTTGTTCTTTGGAATCTTTGTTACTGGCTTTCCGGATTCTTCCACTTCCTCATTCTCTTCGTCGCTTTCGCGCTTTCTCTTTTCTGGTTTTCCCGGAGTTCCATCTTTCGAAGGAGATTTTGTAGATTTGGCGGTGTTAACAGTATTTCCTTTGGTAGCAATATTAGATGCTACTTTTTCATTGTCAGATTCATCAGAATCTGAATCCTCGCTAGATGAGGATACTTTTTTAGGCACTGACTTAGTCATAACTTTTGTTGTCGCTTGCGCCTTTGGTGCTGGCTTCTCATCTTCACTCTCCTCGGACTCTTCACTTGAACTTTCCTTCGTCTTCTTTTGATTGATTGGCTTTGTTGTAGATATTTTTTCTGTTTTCTTCTCTTCTTCAGAATCGTCGGAATCTTCACTTGAAGACTCTTCTTTCTTCGGAACCGACTTAGCAAGAGGGACTTTCTTTGCCGGTGGTTCCTCGTCACTACTTTCTTCACTCGAAGAAGATTCTTCTTTCTTAATAGAAGGTATTGCAGTCTTTGCAGTCGTTGAAACATTCAACTTTTTTGCAGGCGATTCATTATCGCTGCTATCTTCGCTCGACGATGAATCCTTTTTAGAGGAATGCTTTGTTGTGGGTAGTTTGCTCGGAGGTTTGGTCGATTTGGGTGCCTTGTCTTCCGATGAATCGTCTGAATCACTACTTGTGTCTTGCATCGGTACTTGTTTTGCATTAGATTTAGTTTTGCTTTTAACAGAATTTGGAACCTTAGCTTCCTCCTCCTCTGAAGAATCTGAACTTTCACTAGATGATTGCTTATTTTTTGTTATAGGAGGCTTTGCAGGTGGTGCTTTTGTCACAGGTTTCTTAGCAACTGTTACTGGCGATGCTTCATTACTGTCATCACTATCCTCACTAGATGATTGTTTATTTTTTGTTATCGGAGGCTTTGCAGGTGGTGCTTTTGTCACAGGTTTCTTAGCAACTGTTACTGGCGATGCTTCATTACTGTCATCGCTATCCTCACTAGATGACTCTTCTTTCTTAGTTTTTGCGCTTGGTTTACTGATTGTAGTTGTGGCTTTTATTACTGCTTTAACATTTGTATTGGATTGTTTCTCCTGCTCACTGTCAGAATCAGATTCTTCACTAGAGGATGCTTTTTTGGCAATATTCTTTGTTGGTACAGATACCGATTTTGCTGGTACTTTAGGAGCATCTTCTTCCGAAGAGCTGTCTTCAGAGGTAGACGTCTTTCTTGAAGGGGCCACCTTTGCTGCAAGCTGAGTTTTAGCTGTTGCAGTGGTAGAAGGTTTATCCTCTTCGCTGCTAGATTCATCCTCGGAAGAATCCTCTTGTTTTTCCTTTTTTACTACTGCAGCAATAGCAGCAGATTTATTATTAACTAATGTAACTTTTTTTGGGGGTTCCTCGTCACTTTCTGAACTTGAATCTGAAGTGCTATCTTTACTTTCTGCTTTTACATTCACTTTCTTTGTAGAACATTTTTGAAAGTGCTGGAACACTTCTTCCAGGGTGGCTGATCCTTTGGACAGAAGAGGCTGTAACAGAAGACTATATGCTTACAACATTCTCTCCACTTATCATATATTAGGGACTATAAACAATAAATATGACATTATCCTCCTTTTTTTTTTTAGACATTATTACTCTATAGAGCATACGTTTCTTATGCAGTATACTTATAACTTTTAAATTAAGTTCCGAGTCTCTTGTTACTATGATTATTGTGTAAATAAGTTTTTTTAAATATACTTTAAAAACCTCAAATTCTATGAAAGCTCCAAAAAGTAATAATAGTAATAAGGAGGTTTAACCGCCTTTCAAAAGTATCCGTGGATATATGTAACGAGCATAGATTCGTCCACGTGGTATCTCTGAAGCTTTGCAGCACTTTGTGGCCGACGCGCTTGTTTTTGTGGAAAATATGAAGGTGCCACGTGTTCGTAGGCTCCATTTTGATACTCACCGCCTTTGTCTTCTTTTGAAAAACTTTGGCAAACGTTGTATCTGTTTTTAGTAGATAATTGTAAACCAAAGCAGAAACACCTGAGTTGCCGGTGGATGCCATGATGGACGCGTGCTACGAACAGCTAGTAGCAGCTAGGAGGTTGCTAACACTAATGAATACTTGTGAATTATTCGCATTTCGTCATTTCATGTATTTCACGTTTTCCGGTGGAGGCGCCACTGTTGAGTGGCTTCGGATAGGCAGAGATGAGTAGGGAGCATGTTCATTACCCACGTTTGGGGTTTGCTCACAGTATACGTTCGACGAATCCCAACCGTAGGACTGGTTCGATGCTCTTTATGGTCCAGTCACACTCATCAAACGCCAGTGTGAACTTGCTCTTTTTTTTAAATTGTAGAAAGTGTAGGCAGAGATGAGTGTAGGTGTAGGTAACGAGACAAACCTATGGTCTCTGTGTTGCCGACTCATTTTCGAACACATTTATGGCGTCCAAAGGCATTTAGGGTCAATTCCGCAAGCACAGTTTATTGTTTAAATTTAGCTCATCTTCAAAATCCAACCGTCTGATAGACTATTGGGGGAGGTAAACTGAGTTTAAACAAAATACCATGTTTGTGGAAAGGGTTCTTAAAACTGTAAAAACGAAAAAGCATACGGGTCTAATCATGCCCAAAGAAACTAACAGCGACCAATGGACAGGCTGCTTTGGGTTCAATTTGTGACGTCATAGCTCGATGCTATTTCCTCATTGGTCACTACCTGCTGCTTGTGGTGTGCAAGACCCATTATATGAATTTCTACTGACTCCTACTATAATTGAACATGGCGGTGTTGGCAGCTCTGGATGTGGCTCTGGATAACCTGCAGAGCTATTGGACACATTCAAATTCGTTGAAACTCGAAAAACCGGCATTCTGCATTCTCTGATAATCTTCGAGGACTCTCAGGTCTAGTCATCCTAATTACGTAAAAATTAGTAATTGATACTGTCGTGTTTTTGACAATTATGACAGAGACTCAACAAAAAGCAAAGTGTATCACCTTGAAAGGCTCTGCAGAGCTTGTGAAACAATATCTACGTAAGTACTTGTGCCTTATATTCTAAGGTAAAATATTTTTTTTTCGTTGAGAGAGTATTGTATATGTCGTTTACTCTTTGATTCGAAACATCATTTGTTTCGTTGCAGTTTATGGCATCAACAGCATACTTTATCAGAGAGGAATATATCCACCAGAAACTTTCGAACCAGCTGAACATTTTGGTCTATTTTTTCTGATGTCCACGGATGAAAAGATTAAGTCTTTTCTGGAAACTGTATTGGGCCAAGTTGAGGAGTGGCTCGTACAAAGAAAAGTGTATAAATTAACTTTGGTAATAACAAATGTAAATACAAAGGAAGTGTTAGAAAAATGGGATTTCAAGGTTGATTATGAAGCACCAGTTTCAAATACTGTTACTATCATGGCGGAAGGAGATTCACCTTTACCAGAAGTGGGTACAAAGGATGTCAAAACAATTCAGAAGGAAATACGTGAAGTGATTCGTCAAATCACTGGTATGATCTCCATGTACTTTGAAAAACAAATATCTTAAATAGCATATATTTCTTAATTAATGTAAAATATTTTCAGGTACTGTAAGTTTCTTACCATTGTTGGATTGCTTGTGCTCCTTTGATATTTTGACTTATACTGTGCCTGACTGTGGAATTCCAAAAGAGTGGGATGAAACTCAGCCTGTGTTTATTGCTAATAGTCAAGAAGTGCAACTCAGATCATTCTCAACATCTATACATAAAATGGACACGATAGTCAGCTACAAAAACAATTAATTCTAATGCCAAAATGTATACAATGAAATGTAAAAAACTGTGGGTTTTAGTTTCCAGGTAGGCAATGCATCCACATGTTGAGATTAGTTCAATATTTTGACATTTTGCACTTTTTCATTCCATGGAAGATTCATTAAAGGATTCTTATTGAATAGCTTTGCTTCCATGATAGGAGTAGTATATTCATGATATTCACGTAATTTGTATTTATAAATTAATATTTTGTAATTTTGTAAGCGTTTTTTAAAATAAATATACTTTTGTCATATTGCTTGCGCACGTTATATGAAACAGTACAAGGGAAACTGAAATAGATATTAATGGATCTTTATTGAAACAGAATGAGTGATCACAATGAACATACGACCGGAGTTAAAGGGACTTTAGCTCTTTTATTTACTATGCGAGTAAAATGCAAACGAAAATCGCAAATAATATTTTTACAGATTCTCTCAAAATTGGAGTTCAGCGCACACTCTAAAAGATTAACAATCTCTTTTAGTTTTTAGTTTATTTATTCTTTTAATTTTGAATGAATCCTGGCGAACGTAGTGTCAAAACGTTCGTTAATATTGCAGAATGTACGTTAAACTCTGCTTTGGGAAAGAATATCTGTCAAAAACGTGTTATTTATGATTTTTGTTTACATTTTACTCGCATGATAATAATAAGTCCGGAGTCCCCTTAAAATGAAGTGTTGGAGATGTAACATTAGTGTTCCTTTGCCTAGAGTAAACCCTGCTAACTGATTGTCCACATGAACTGAAGAGGACTTCGGAAGACTGTATTCTTAAGCGCAACAACAGATCTGAACATGATAAATGTAATGGCAATTTCAAGCATAAGCCGCTGTGAACCGCTGCATGGCATTGCAAAGCATCCTAAGATCTGTGTTGTCAACGATGACTTCAGTACTCCTCACATTCTGTGTGAGCCATCTTCGTTTTTTTTCTTTTTATGTAATTCTGCCTTACCTAACTTTCATTTTCTTCTCGCTGTCCTTTAGCAGAGCATTATTAAAAAGCTGGTGCCTGTTGTACATCGGTAATGCAAGAATTGATAGGAATAATTGTGACTGAGGAAGAAGAGGGAAGCCTCTCCAATTCAATAATGGTAACATAACATATCTATTCTCTTTCATTATTTCCAAGACAAAGATCAATAGGAAACATTGATTCTGAACTATTACCTTTATGTCTTTACAATCATCATGTCGTTTTACAATAATTGCATTATATTGTTAATACTTTGTGCTTCTAGAATAATTCTTAATCTCTATTAATAGTGCACTTTCTGGCTACCACAGTAGAACCGAATGGAACGAAGGACAGCAACGTCTTCCTTCGCAGCTACATTATGTCTTGGCTAGTCTCTAAGAGAGAAATTGCTCGCAAAGGTCCTAACTGTCGGATCTTTTTCTATCGACTTCCAAGCACTGGACAGTTAGCTCTCTTCGAAATATTGAATAAAAAGAGAGAGATGTACATATAAATTTGGCACCAAAAACCGCGTAGAAAGAAAAGTGCATACAGTTTATAGGATACTACATGGTTTTTGGTTCTGTTATTTTCCCTCTTTTTACCAGATATTTCAGCGCGGAGCTATATTCGGATTCGGATTAGTTGACTACTGTATAAGGGAAGACCATTCGATACTGGCGCACATAAGCATCCATTTTCTGTGACCTCACGACTGGTTTCTCCTTAGACAATTATAAAGCACCTGCGATGCCTTACT
This sequence comes from Calameuta haemorrhoidalis, assembly GCA_031763665.1. NCBI lineage: Eukaryota > Metazoa > Arthropoda > Insecta > Hymenoptera > Cephidae > Calameuta > Calameuta haemorrhoidalis. The sequence continues at coordinate 379,839 of JARPRH010000042.1, read as the reverse complement.
TTATATTACCTTATTCTCAAGATTGGATACAGTACAAACGCGTCTCTAATAAAAACATCATCAAATAAATAATATTAAATAATATACAATATTTTACATAGCGTGCTTAAAATTTAATTGGACGTTGCGTGTCATTCGATCTTTTCACTGAAAAATCAGAGGAGAAAAGGAATAAGCATTTTCTCTTCTGTGTTTCGTGTTTCATCGACCGAGTGATTTCGAGTTTGACTCATTTGCAAAAGCACCGTCCTGCGGTACACGGTCCACGTCGCCAAACGCAATTGCTACATCATCTCGCGGTGCGTAATGCTTATAAACACTAAATGCCAGTCGCCTACTGTCTTTATACACATTTTACTTGAGGCTATTCTGGAGCGTGGAGAATGTTTAGCGTTAGTACAATGAACGTTCTGCCCTCGTATATGCGAATACGCGAATGGCATTGAGCCGTGTCAGCTACGAATTTCTTATGGTAATAGAAAAAAAAATCGAAGTAAACTTACCATTTCTGAAGAAAAGGATTATTTCAGATTGATTTGTAGTAGAGTATTACTCAGTTTTTTTGTTTCGTCTGTTATGAACCTCGCTCCACAAGATCCTCAAGTATAACTAAAAAGTCGTCCTCGAAGAGTTATTCTTTTTCCGGACATTGGTTATTCCCTAAATATTCTAAGTACACATGTAGGAGGCTCGTCGTCCCTTCTCTAACCGTAGAAGAAGAAGCAGCTTAAACGAGTCCTAATTGAGCTAATCGTAAGTGAACTTTGTGTATCGAATATCTCGTTGGATGGATCGATAAGTATTGGTAGTACGATCCTTTCAACGTAAAATAATGAACGCAAGTATGGCGGCACTAGTAAGCTTGCACGGACATCTCTCGTACTCTTTGGCATAGAACTCGAAAGCATTCCTTTTTTCCTGCAGTCATACTCTCTTCTCTCGCTCACTGATAAACTACTTATAACAGAGTATATCCTCCTCAATGGGCAGCTTCTCTTCCGGCCTCGCGATTCAGTCGCAACAAGTCACTGCTTCGATTTTCCTCATTTCTCTTGGGTCTTCCTTTCCCTCTTTTTCGTCCTCTCGCAAGTGCTCCCTGCGTTCCGAGAGCGGACGCGCTCGCTCTAAGGAATAAAAAGATACTACGCTGAGGACGTTCAAAGTACAGCGCTGCTCCCTTCGCTTCTTTGAGGAAGCACCCATTATCTAGTGGCTCTTATGTCTCCGGCCCTGTTTTACACAGAAAGAGTCACAGTGAAGTGCGCCACCAGGGGTAAGGATGAGGATGAGGAAGCGAACCAATGTGTTCGCATTAGAATTCCGAAAGGCACGATGCTTCTTCGATGGATCGACGCTCACACTTAATATAAATTGCTGGAGTATGCTTGAGCTTCTTACTGCTTGTATCTTGTGACAGCTGTCGCGTCGGTTGACGAAATTCGCCCTTGTCGACTGCAACATCCTATTAAATAAAAGTGTCGTTAAAAGTAGTGTTGCTAACGGGGACCGACAGGTGGCGACGTTGACGAGGCTACTCTCGTATCATTTCGTTCATCTAAGTCCTAGCTGACAGAGCATAGTCATATGACGATGCGAATCAGCGTGAAGAGGAGAAACAGGAAGACGTAGTTCTATTACTCCGAGGACTTTTCTAAAATTTTTGTGATAATAGAATATCTTCTGGTCCCTATCTCCTTAACAGTGTTGATCGGATTCGTGCATTCCGTGTGACGATAGTTCACTCTATGTCTTTGCTTTGAAAAGAACGATCACAGGGTTGGAACTTAATTAGAGCGCTTAGACAACCGGATGATGGAACAGTTCTTGCAATTTTCAATTGAAATCTCATTTTATGGACTAAATAAGGAACTTGAAATGCTGCTTAAACGATTGCTAAAAATGTTATATAAATACGCTTCTTTTTCCGGAGGAAAGGAGCAGAAGAGAATCACCGAGGAGATAATTGTACGAGCCTCTGTCAGGTGAAATACGGTTAACCGTTACTAATTTGAATTACCGATAATTCCTTTACTCCACTCAAGTTGCCATTTATTGAATTAAAATGCTAAAGTACGAGTGTGCACGTATTTGTGAAACTCAAAAATAGATATTCCCATCAATATTCATTAGACATCAGTGATGCGTGGATTTCGGACGGGTTATTTAAGACGAAGGAGCACGGATAGTGTTGTGGGTAATGGAGAAGTCCTCTAGCTTACTCGGGGAAGTCAAAGGGGGCCACTAATGCCTCCTCTCTGGACTCACACTGTCCAAGAAGCTGTACAGGAATACGTCCAAGACGCTGTGGGGACTTAAATTAACTCGAATCATTAGGTTTATCCGGGGTGTGAATTCGCGCCAAGTCCTAAGGGGGCTGGTC
>JARPRH010000042.1:302635-319963 GCA_031763665.1 Calameuta haemorrhoidalis | reverse complement strand
TGGAAGGGCCGGTGGACCCGCTTTTGCACCGGATCAACGAACCGCCCGATCGATGCATTCCCGATCTTTGCCTCGCGTTGTACTTGGCGTTTACCTCTGCTCTATTAGATTTTCCACCTGTAGGACACGAATCGCGCTGTTCGTTCTTATCAGCTGGCTCCGCCGTTTCACTCTCTTTCTCTCTCTCTCTTTTTCCCCTTCTTGGGGAGATTAGGGGCTTGCCTCCTCAGACTCTTCGGAACCTTGCTAAGGTAAATATCGTTTTCGTTGCAATTCACTCTGGGCCGATGCTTTCATCTAGTGTCAAGTCTTTCTTTAAGTAAGTCAAATTGAAGCCACATTTAAGCATATAATTGTTGTATACCGAGAGTCTACTAATTGTGAGTTGACACAGAGTCGCCTACTTTGAACTTAGATAATTAATAAAATTTGAATAACATTATGTTGCACTAAGTCAAGTTATGGTCCACGGGTTAACTACGTAGTCCAGATCGAATAAATTTAATCTGACACGTATTCTCGATTGCTTCGAATAAGCGATTATGTCAGAGCGTGAGTTTCCAACTGCCATGGAAAATTGCAAGATACATCACAGTTTCTCCCCTCATCCTTGCATCCAAATTCGCTGCACGCAGCGCCGGGACGTCCGATCTTTCGGCCAGTATAAATCGGAAGTAAAAGTGATGCCGATTGAATGCAGGAGAATCGAGAGCGTCGACGAAGCTAAATCTGGGATAGTATCGGCGTGAATCGGCGCTGCGCGAGTCGAGCGAGTTATCGAAAACATGTATAAAGCCAATCGATAAGACTTACCATAGTCTGGTCGAATAACTGCCTGAACCGCTTGCTCATTCTTTTTACTGCGACTTACTGGTTCGCCGAGAATGGTAAAGTTTCTAGGTCCCACACGGTTCACAAACACTAGGTACACTTTACCCTTTTCAATATTGGCTCTCACCATCCCACTCTGATTGCTATTAACTACCTCGGGACTGCACAGTGTCGACTTGCCCGGCGTTTTGTTGCGAAAGTGCAGCCTCACGTTGTCGTTCTTCTGCAGGGGCTGGAAGCCCGACTGACTCTTGTACACCTGCTTCACCTCGAAGGTCACCGAATAGTTCAAGTCTGGTTTCCTCGCGGAGGACATGCTTCTGACCTTGCCCTCGAAAACAGTCGGCGCGAGAAACGCTCTGTTACCCACGTCAACGTCAGGACACCAGTTCTGTCTGCGACATGGTTTGTTACGACATTGTGGTCCCTTCGTGCGATTTTTCCCTCGATTCGATTGCTGCTGCTGCTGTTGTGCTTGTGGTTGTGGCTGTTGGCGGTGCTGCTGCTGCTGCTGCCTCTGTCTCTGCCTCTGCCTGGGTCTTTGTCTCTGGCTTACCGATCTCATCATCCTGGGTCGCTCCATTGAAGATTCCGTCTGGAGCATCTGACTCAGTCTATCCCGTGGTTCCTGGTTCCTCGTGAACCACGAGTCCAAGACACTACTGTACTTTGAAGTTGCCGCAGAATTTGGCATCGTGTATGTCTTTGGAGAAAAGCCTGCGTGTCCTTGAAATTGCGATGCGAAGGTCCGACGATACGTAGCGAATCCTAAATCGGTTGGCGTTGGCTGATAACTACGAAAGTCGTCGGTGGTGATGGGTTCGGGGAGGCGGCGATGCCTTTTCTCAACCCCATGAACGTCTGGTTGCTCGTGTTTTCCCGTAAGGACCGCGGGGGACCTCTCACGAGGAAGCGAGTTCCAGGTTGGCTCGATAGGTCGGTGATACGCGTACGGCTCAAGATTCCCCAGAAGAGAAGGGACGCGTGACCGTGTCGAGTGCCGCGACCAGGAACTTCCCCTGCCGAGTGTCAGGCCTACGGGGACAAGGGTATCGGCCAAGCGGTTCGACATGGTCCCATCCTCCTGAGGCGTCTTCGTCTGGGATCCTCTCGAGATGCCCATCGTACCGAAGATGGCTTTGAACGTCGTGACGCTTGCGGAGGACGCTGGAGCAGGAGTTGGAACAGCAACAACAGCAGCCTTGGCTGTGGGTGCCGTCGTGGCCAATGCTAGTGCGCCCCACCAACCGCACAGAAATCCAGCCAAAATGAGAAGCGCCCACATCATCCAATCTGCTGGTCTTCGCGAGGTAATACGTCCTCGCTGGCCCCGAAGGAAATCTCTGCCCTCGAGAAATTTTGAATTGGCTGACGGCTTATTCCTTTACCCCTTTATCTCCTCCTATTCTTCTCTTCGTTTCGCGTCCACTCGATGGGGATGTGTCTTTGCCGACTTGAAGAACTCGTAGAGAACAATTCGCCCAAGGACACGCAAAGGTGTCCAGGAAGACAACGTTCTCCCAGAGTGACGCCTCATATATACACACACACACATACACACGCAGGCAGACGCGGAGATAAAAAGATAGAGAGAGAGAGGCGGATGGGGGAAGATAGACAGATAGAGAGGAAGGGAGACAGACGATCGGACAGAAAGAAAGAGAAAGCGGGATATATAGATATATTAATGAATATATAGTCAGGTACAGAGGGATGAAGGGATTGGAGAGATGGAGAAACACGCGCTAAGGGGCGCGCGCGCGCACTCACTCACACACACTCACTCACCGCACACACACACGGACACACACGCGCGCGCGCGCGCGCGCTCTCTCTCTCTCACACGTTCGCACACGCAAAGGCACGCAGGACGATCGCACGCGCCGCGCGCAGAGACGGCGGAGCCACAGGGAAATAGAAAGGACACGCACCGAGAGAGTCCTGCGAGCTCCCTGAGCGTCTCGCGTCTTGTCTGAGAACTATTGGATTCACATGAGTCGGCGGCGGCGGCGCTTCACTCTGCTCTTCTTCGCTTTGTACGCATTGGCCAGCGGCACATTAAACGTATCTCAAGTTCACGAAGCGTTGTACCAGAACCGGCATGGACAGCTGATGAGTCTCGTGTCTAGATGGAACCGAAGCTTTCTAATGGTCATCTTAGGGAGGACCGTTTTCCACATGGTGCTGCGCCGATATCGGAAGCGAGGTACTCGGCCTTGCGAGGACGACGGTGAACGCGGCTATCGTGACGTTGTCGCTCGTCGAGATCCTGGCGCTGGCGCTGACGCTGACGCTGAGGCTGCTGTCGGAGGCGGACGTCGTTGATGGAGCCGTCCTGAGTGCGTACTAATCATCGCAGCTATGCCTGCGTCCGAGCATCCTGGAAGACTTCCTGCCGTTAACGCGAGTGTCGCCGAGACTGTTTCGCTGATTTAACTGATTTACTTTCCTTCTGGGCCTCCTTTTCTTCTGAATGCGGATCCTCTTCGCGCTTAGACGGCCGTCCTTGCTATTTCCGGCGTGCCGTCAGTTGTCACTGTCGCCCGAGGTATCGCGTTGCACTTTACCCGATCTGTGCGTGCGCGCCTCCTTTCCTCTTCCCTTCGCTCTCTGGCTCTACTATTTAAATAGCGCCTCTCTTCAGTCCCACAAATCTCACCCGTCTATCCTTACATTCGGAACTTCATTCGCCGTTGCACTTTAACTAGCACAGTAAAAAATGTTTCTTTTGCGCTTTCGTTCCTCATCTCTTATCCGATGATTCTTTGATTTTGTTTTCCTTGTCCGCTTTGGCCTTTTAAGTTTCTGCTTTTTGATACAGGATGCCAAGATGATAGCGGAAGAGGCGTTGGCTTCGAGCAAATAATTGCAACGATCTTTCGTATCGATATATTCCGGCCGAATCGGTAGCAAAGAGCGTTGGCGATGGCAGTGCCAGTGAGATCGTCAATAGGTGAAAAAAATGAAAAGTGGCCGAAGGAAAAAGGACTGACAAAGAGGAGAAAACGAAAAAGGGAACGGAAAGGTGGAAAGACGCAGTGTTGCTTCCAGGGAATATTTTGACGGGTTGACAGTGCTTTTGAAACGTGATAGACGTGACAGTCGCCTCGAGGAATAAACTTTATCAGACTTTGGTGGTTGAGAAACTCGTAAAAGGGAACCGTATAAAGTTGTGACTCGAAGCACTTGTCGTCGACGCAGTCGTACACGGGGGGTAATGTCTCGTGTGGTTGCTTGCTTCTGTGGTAATGCGGCTGTGCGATTGCGTGTTTGCGTGGTTGCGTTGTTGCGTGGGTGCGTGCGACACGATGAAAAGATCAGTAAGCCCGTGAGTCGATGGGCACACGCGGCGGTTCAAATTAGACTGAGCGGCCCGTGTACGCAGAGCCGAGGCCGGCCACAGAGGCAGCGACTCCTCGCGGATGCCGGTCGAGTCTCTGCGCGCGCACACTGCATGTCGTACACCGGCGCGATGCTCGACGCCGTTCGACGCCGTTCGACGCCGCTCGACGCCGGGAACCCCGTCGTGTCCTCTGTAACAACGATCTAACAAGCGAAGAACCGCACGCGTGATCTCTTCCCTCTTTCTTTTTTTCTCTTTTGCTGCTGGGGCTTTATGCGACACTACGCTCTACACTGCTTCACATCGAACTCATTGACTCCTCTCATTTAGTCTTTGCTCTGTCTGAATCTCTTGCTTTCTCTCTCTCAGGTTCTTACTTTCTTTTATTGTTTCTTGACACGTTCTAGCATTTCCTCTTCCCGTGTTTCCTTAAGCTTGACCGAGTTTCTCGGTGCCGCAGGGCTCTTCAGCGCGATCCAAGTTCTGCTCATTACTACGAAATTTATGCGTCAAGATAGTCCTCTCTCTGTTGCTCCTATTGTTGGCGCACACGTATCGCACGAATATCTGGAAATGCTGACAATCCACGTTTCTTCTTTGCTGGTTTCTTTTCTTCTACGCTGGAAATCGAGTCGCTTGCCCGTAGGTTGAAAAAGTTTTGAATTTTCTCACGAGAAATTCTTAGAATTTGACGATGGGCAAAGTTTCACAACGACGACTGCGAATACAGTCGCTTTTATTATACGAGAAACAAGGCACGCGGTGCGCTTCGCGCTCCTATTCATCCCGTCGCACGTAACAGACAATTTCACGATAGCTGAAAAAATTTGGCAATCATCGCTGTTATATTTTGCCCTTTATCAAATTCAAGGAAATTATCTTAAGTAAATTCGTCAATGGAATAAAAAGCAAGCAATTGATATCGAGGGGCAGAATCAAGATGTAGTAGAAGAATTACTCATCCGAGAGTCAGGAGGCGATGAAGAAATCAATGTAAATTCGATACGTAGGTATTTATGGAAATGTAACTTTGACAAAGTCAAAATATACTTTAAACATTGAATTTTTCATAAAAATTTTTATTATGGCAATAACACCGAAGTATTATTTTGAGACAAGATGTTGTATAGTATAGGTGAAATATAGACTTTATATGCCTATTTTGACATATAGAATTCTATATGCATACCATTTGTACATGATCCTATACCATAGAATATTGTCATATAGGTTAACGCAAGTACCAATGAATCTTTTTGGCTCGTGACCATGAGAAGGTCCCGTTTTCGCCGTTCTTTATTTTCATACATGCTTTCTTGCTCTTCGGCGTAATATGGTATGAAGAAGCTTACAGGTTTGCCGCCGATAGTAAGTTGCGGAAGAAGGTTGGTGGTCGACGAGAGGAAGGAGAAGGGAGATGAGAGAGAGAAAGGGAAGGAAACTCCGTATTACCTCGGAGTAACGAGCTATTCTCGTTATTCGTGTACGCGGAAGAGTCGAGCAGGCTTCTGCGAACGAAAATAGTTTGGTAAGAGTCGAGGAGCCGAGGAGTAAAGGCGTCGGCGATCGAGGGATAACCGATGCGACGACGAAGGAGACGCCCGTCAACGGATCCTCGAATCGACGCTGGCCGCTCGACGGTTCCTTGTCGCTCTTAACCCTCCAACTATTCTCAAACGGCAACAATTTCGTCCCCAAAAGACCCATTGACTTATTCTTCGGTAAGAATCGATCGATTTCATCGGATCAACTGAAAGCGTCGAGATGACCAGGAAGCGTCAGAGCTTCGAGCGACGATGGATGCAGATTCGGTAAAATCGAGTTTGGCGATTGGGCGTCAGAGAATTTCCATGAGGTGTCAAAGTAGGTAAATAATCGCTGCTCATGGACCACAGAGACACCAAGTCGCTACCAACTAGGAGCTGCACGCTGTGCCAGGGAATTATCGACAAACACTTTCGATATCGGCGAATGACCGTTGGCATTGCTGTATTGCCAGCTGTGCTGGCTGGTGCTGTTGGCACTATGCGCTATATCGACGTATTATCAGGGTGCGAGTCCCACCCTATGGTACCATGCAGGTATGTATGTATATGTATACTACGTGCACCATAATCCGCTATCCCGCACACTCTCCTCTTCGTATCCATCTCACTCTGTGCGGCGCCCCCTATACGCATGCACCACAGAAGTTTGCTGCTCTCGCTGCCCGTCCCTATTTCGTCTGGACCTTCGAGCTCCATTGAATTACGCAATGACAAGAGCGCCCGAATGACTATACAATCGAAGCATAACCGTGCAGATCATGGAGCGTGCACACATTCTGCGAGAACTCATCCATACGGTATTTTCACATTTTTTCTCAGCATCGGATACTTACATTTGTCCTATGTCGACGAAGGTGAACCGATGTCAAGGTGCGAGAAAGTCATAGTAGGAAAGGTACAAATGGGAATAAGAATGGACGTTTGACGGTTTCACTTAACCCTCCTACGCTCCTTGGCTGACATTTTATCCATTTTTTTCAATTTCAATTATTCTGCTCAGCTGAATTCACACATCATATGCAGAATCGACCGTCAACGTATTGATTCGACGCATAGCCTAACGCGAATAAAATGACAGAATTGAGGTGTCTCCAATAAAATATTTAAGATAAACGAACGTGTCACGTGATCAACCTTTGGGTGAAATTTCACCCACTTGATAGTGCTGCGATCCACAAATAACATGTATACTGATGCGATCTACACGCCATACATTTTCAATATCTAGAGTCGAGCATAAGCTGATCCGAATAAGCAAAGCGATCTCAATCTTTTCTTTACCTTTTTGCAGCTTCGTAAGAAGTAAGATTAGGCGGTCCGAACGGTCGTGACCTTTGCCGTTTTCGTGTCCGCAGCAGAAGTTCGTTGACTTAAATAAATTTTGTAATATTGTATATGACAGTAAAAAAGTAAATTTACATTTTATTTAATGATATTATTGAATCCCTGATTCGTTGCAAAATACGGTTGGGTGATATATCACGCATAAGGATCGTATGTGTAAATATTTTTATGGGACGTATGAGGATTCATTCACAGTGTCTAACTGCTGCAATTTGCCAAACGGCAGCGACAAGGACATTCAGAAATTCCCCTCCGAGCGTGAGGTGAGCGGCCATTAGAGTATTTATGGATTGAGCAGGCAGCTCGAGCGTAGCGTTCGGAATGCGGGCCGAAAGGGAGGGTTGCTAGCTGCCTATTGAGAGTACAGCGCCCCTCGGTGCTGGCACGCGACTCGGCCACCCCTGAGCGCACTCGCCGATCCTCGTCCCACATCGAACAGACCGAACGCACTTTTCGGTCTCTTCGCGCTTTTGCAGGGGATGAAAAAGAAATCATGATTTATAGCACCACGACTAGGAGGAACTTTTAATAGGCTGTCGACCGTTCCTGGGGATAGAGATGAGGTTACATTTCATTTTTTTCGGAAATTTCACAGCAATCCTACATTTATGTATCCTGTCGATTCCCCTGCACTGTCTTCCTTCGCGATTTTAAATCATTGCGAATGGACAGGAACCATTACGAATGTTCGTAAATATCATGAGGGGTGAAGCGACTCGACGAGGGTGACGGCTACAAAATATTGTGGCGTAGAGGGTTTTAAGTTGAAATTTCCTTTTGAGAAAAGTGTCGCCTCTCGTTGTGCCAGTCATGTTCGGTGACGTAATGACTCGACGTTACGCGCCATATGTTTCTCTGTGGAATCGGACTGAAGAAGAGTCCGGATGAATAAAAAATGGCGGCGTTTCACGATGTATCCACAGGATGTCGAAGAAAGCCCCTAGTCGTGATACACATTTAAAACATGATATTTCTGCGCGTTTTTAAAACGCCGGTGAGAAAGGAACGGGCAAAGAGTCTCTTTCATTCCTTTTTAATAAGAGCTGCCTGTGCTCACCTATTTTTCGACTTCCGGCAGAGCGGAAGGACCGACCCCCTGCCAGACAGCGATGCATTGTCTACGAAGCACCTGGCACGCGTCAACTTCTCTCTCTCTCTCTCTCTCTCTCTCGCTCTCTCTTCCTTCATTCTTACATCCTGCTTCCTAGCAGTTAGGTAGCTCCCGTCCCTTCTCCTGCTCGTATTCGCGGCTGTCACCACATTCTGATCCGTACGCGACACATCGTGCTAGAGAGGAGCGTAGTTCAGATGCCTCTGCGACAAATCCAAGGATTCAACGGATTCAACGGATTCGAGAGAGGCGAGAAAGTCGCCAAGATTTAGGTAGGTTTGCCGATGGCTGCCAACTCGCTCTGCTGTCTAGCACCTTCCTGAGGATCCCGCTTGAGGATACTTGTAGAGGGAGCGTCATATGATCCCAGTTGCCGGCACGCGTCTGCCCTGATCGTTCCGACTGTCAAAACACACCTCCCTCCTTGACTCCTAGGAAATACGAGAATGGCGCGGAGGACACGACCCGCAAGGATGATGTGGTGTCTCTCCTCTCTCTTTCTCTCCTAGAAATAGAGCCTACTGGTACGTAAGACCCATGCAAAAGGAGCATCAAAGAGTTTGAGCAATCGCCTCGAGGAGAGTCGCCAGGCTGGAGAATCTTTTCGAGGATATTCGAGTTTTCGGTCGAACCAGTTCGGTGCGTCGTGCCACTCTTAAAAAAAAAAGAAGCAGACCCAGAATGTATCTTTCCCACGGGACCCGCGCGAAGGGCACTGTTTTTTAAGTCCTAAAAAACGGGACTAATTTGACAGAAGCGAGGCTCTCTCAGGCCACAGGACGTGAAAGACAGTGCCAGTGCGTCAACGGCAAGATCCTTTTCATTGAACGAAATGCTGGCGGCCATTAAAAATTTTGTAAGTTGCTTGTGAATGACTACTTGATGACGTTACAGATTGAACAACGAAAAATTCCCGTGAATTTCGGGACGAATTAGCTGTCATTCGGGGAACCTCTTATGGATTTTTCATATTTCGAAAGTCCTGGAGATCGCATCGATCCAATAAATATAACGACTTGTCGATTTATTTTCGTATCCCGTTTCCTCTGCGGTCGCCCCCTCGTACCGCACAGCCCTTACCGCCCTCCTACTCCATTATCTTCATTCGTCGCATTCAATTATTACCAAGTGCGATGGACATAGACTTTCTTTGCAGGCACTGGGACCGACTGGGACCCGAATTTCGGCAGCTTCTCGCGATTCTCTTTAAAGTTGACTGGCAACGTGGGAAGCTGAACTTCCCGAGCGAAGCGTTTTTCCCGAGATTCTGTGATTTGCCACGTGCTGGGTGGCAGTGGTGCTTCATTAGGTGGAATTTTCAATTTCACGGATGGCCCCTCATGCTCCCCCTCTCCCCCCACTGGCAATTTTCCCCACCCATCGGCTATAGATTACTGCCTCGAAGATCATTCTTTTTGCTTTGATCGTAAACGAGCTTATATTTTCGCTTCCGGATGTCCGTTTCGCAGATTCAGGTATTATTCACCCATTGACTCATACGTGCTGTTCTCTGCCGCTGTTTTGCTCTCCAGCCAGATTTATGCTTACGTAAATGCGGCCCGTGAGCGAATACACGCATGCGAAATTGCAGGCACACGTCGCTGCAGCTTCCCGAGAGACACCGCTCGAAATTTAGATTACGGCGATAATTGCCGTGCGCGCCTAGTAACGGCATTGTCGCAACAACACAATAGAGAATTAGGGAGTCGTTAGAGCCAGAGCCTCGTTGACTATAGGCAAGTCGACTATAGTGCTCGCCTCAACGTATACCTACTCCTACGTCTCATTAATTGTTTCCATCGAGTCAAATCAATGATCGATGCGAAACTTCGGGCTCTATTGAAAACGCATCAAGAATTCAAGGCAATGCGGCATTTGCCCTACGTAGCGCGATGATCGTTCCGAGAGCTTCACTTGGCGAGGAGCGCCGGCGCCGTTGTTATTGTTGTTGTTGTCGTCGTTATTACTGGTGCTGCAGCCGCTGTTACTGCTGTTACGACAGCTGTTGTTAGCGAGGCCACTTAAAGCAGGCGAGCCTAAACTAGTTAAGAATCCTTGAGCAGAAGCCAAGTCCAGCCAAACTTTCAACCCTCCGATTGTTCACAGACAGCCAAATGTGTCTGAGGGAACGAGATAGCGCTTCTGCCTTGCCGTCTAGCATTTGCGCGCAACCAGGGCGAACGCACTAAGAATATTCTTAAATTTCTCCAGACTCCTTTCTTCTCTTTTCGCTCTCTTCTAACCACTGTGTGTGTGGCTAGCGTGAATTCTTCTTAGAAAGTTCCGTACGAGTTCTCGACGGATAAAAGATTTAGCTACACGTAAAAGGGTTCAAGAGTGATCTCGGATGAGGTGGGCTTGGGGGGAGGGGGAGGCGAGGGAGAATTGATATTGTTTGTAAAGGGGCTGGTCGTTTTGCGTTCCATCGCAATAGGTAGAACATCGTCGAGCGGAACGGGCGGACGACGCCAATCCGAAGAAGATGAGAATAGAAAAGGAAAGAAACGGGGAGGAAGGGATTGGACGAAACGAGACGGGACGCGATAGAGATGTCGGTTCGACTATAGGCATCAGCACTGAAGGATTCGTGGGGAGGGAGAAGAGGGGGGCCTGCCGGTGGTAATGGTGTTGGCCTCTGGATTGAGCGCGGTGGCTGCTCGCACCTGTCGCGAGCACGGTGGTCTCGTTCCACCGAGAGCAAGAGAGCGAGAGAGAGAGAGGGACGCCCCCGCCTTTCGAATCCTTCGGCCCCCCCCCCCGCATCCGCCCCTCTTCACTGATCCTCTTACTAGGCTCGGACACTGCTGCAGGCCACGACGAAACTCGCAGAGGAGAGGAGACGATGCGAGCGACGACAAGAGTCACGGTCCTGGTATCAGGATGTCAGCCACGTCAGCCGTGTCGACCGTGCGTCATAACGTCTAGGTGCAGAATCGAGAAAGCAAAGTGAACGGAAGCAGTGGAAGCAGTTGTGCCGCGCTGCTGGAGTCTAGGAGCACGCGGACAGATTTACTCCTGCACCGGAAATTCACTACAAGCGGAACGTTCGCTCTGATTCGAAATCGGACACCTGCTATCTCTGGCTACAGCAACGCCGAGGCGCACGCAAGTGGATCCCAGCTGACTCGTGCGATAGACACGGTCCCTCCGGGTACGCAGCTTCTCCTCGCAACCGTCCTCTGGTTCGTTCTCCTCTGCAGTCCTTCGACACCCACTCGACGACACACGTCACTCGACATTAGTTCGCTGTGTCTCTCCTCGAGCACTCGGCTGCGATCACGGCCATTCGCCAAGCTGCTCCCCGTAGGTGACCTGCTCTGTGCCCATCGCGGGATGCTGTGCCTGTAACGGTTATCACGAGGAAACGAGAAGAAGCGGAACGCAATGGTGCATGGGCAGCAGCAGCAGCAGAAGAAGAAGAAGAAGAAGATGAAGAAGAAGTAGACGAAGAAGACTGGAAGAAGCGAAAGGAAGCGCGCCCGCACGTCATACTTAACGAGGTATGGTTCGCCTCTCGCTCCTTGGCCCGTCAGTTCGTAGGCTCGAACCTCTGTTTATCTTTATCTCTTTTGGTTTGGTTTGTCGGCTCGCGGCTCGGCTCCGTGATTACAGGCTACCCGGCACTCACCTCGGAGCTCGGGTGGTCCACCGTACCTACTACTACTACGGGTTGCGCGGACTATGAGCTACACGATCCTGCAACAGCATCTTCCGCTCTCTGGCACTCTACTGCATCAGGACCAATCCGGAACTCCCCTCGCGGCTCTACACTCTCTTCATCGGCGCGTACGACAGCGTGGTTGTGTGCGTCAATCTGCGTCAATGTGTTACTCACAGCCAGAGTCTACCTCTCTCTCTGTCTCTTCTACTTCTTCTTCTTCTTCTTCTTATCGAAGTAGCCCACTCTTCCTCTAACTACCTGTGTCTTATTAGCGATACAGTCGATGCAAAAAGGTAGTCTGGTTCACAGCGACTGATGTGTTAATCAGGGATCGGAGCTGCAGTCGACTTTGATACTCGAGCATCTTTCGGAAGTTCCACAAATTCGCACATTAAAAGAAGAAGGAAATGTCAACTGGGCGCTGGGCTTTGAATGTGACTGATCCTCGAGACAATGTATTATGTGGGTGGCTGGCTAATCTTTCACTTGACAGTAGATTGGCACACCTGCACCGGCACATCTTTGGGAATTAGTCTTGTGTGGAGCACTTAACTTCAGTCCAGTGAAACGGACCTCGGTAAGGTACGAGTATCAAAGCTCTTGCTCGCACTTTCGTCAATTTCACGGGTTTATATATGGAGAGTCCTAGAGAGCAGGTCGAGAACTGGCGATGGATGAAAAGCGAGAGAGAGCGAGAAAGAGTGAGAGAGAGGAACAGTAGTGGGAGCTTGCAATTAGCAGGGTCCCAGCGTAACCTGCAGTCCCTGCACCTGTGCGGTACTGCTGTGCAAGTTCGATTGCGGAACTGAAGGACCTTCTCGCCTTGCGGGATGATTCTATTAGGCAGGCGGCAATGGCCCGTTCTAACGACCTCGAGAGAAAACTCGAGGTATGGTCGGAGAGTGGCTGCGCCCTCTAATCTAAAGTGAATTTCGGCGCAAATGTACTCGGAACAAGAGCGCTCGGATAATTTATCTTTCGCAGCGACTCCAGCGAAGCGAATGTTTGCTTCGCTCTTCTCTTCAGCTTGCTTCCTCCTGTCCGTAGCTTTGCGAACTGCACAGGGTATTACACGTAAGAGTAAGGAAGAAGCAGAGGCTGACGTTAAGCCGCTACTAATGGAGCTATAGCAGGGACCGAGGGTAAGCGAAGCGACGCACTGATTGCACTCCTGCAGGTTCAGCTGCAGTCTGCCGCTTTAATTTCGCAGCTTCTCCAGGGATGTCGTCGAATTCTCTGCGCCCGCCGGCCAAGGTGCCTCGGAGCTGATCTGGGGATGTTGCTGGGAATTGGTAGAGCGACGAGGCCACGACGACACAGTCGGTACGAGGAACTCATGTCGGTGAGGTCGAGCTGCGACAAATGGATTTCGTGTGTCGTAGGTGTAAAAAAGCTGCAGGGGATTTAACGACGCAACTGAGGGTCTCGCATTTTACCCAGCATCACTGCTTCCTGCTGTTTCTGCTGCATAAAGAATCCACAGCTATTAGCCCATTTCGCCTCTCGTGTTCAAAGGTCATCGGCTGCGCGTCCCCATCTACGTATATTGATAAGATCCGCCATCGAGTGACCTGCAATTCTTCATGTAACTCTGCCGAATCCACTGGCTTTTCCACTGGTCGAAACCAGGAATTCCAGTGGGGACTCTATGACGTAGCGAGCGGCGAGACGGCAGAACGGGCGGGAGGGTGCGGAGGATGTTTGGAGGAAATATGTAAGAAGAGGAATCGAGAAAAGAAGAGATATCGGGGATAGCCGAGCATTCTCGATCCTCGGCTGCTCGTTCGCCGTCCTAACAGAGCAAAGAGAATTTAAATGGCGTTGCAGAAGGTGCGGAACGTGTAAATTCCTGTGTGGTCGGGGTTTGCGGCCCGATTTAAATATCAAAGGCGGCTTAAATCTGACCTATACCACGCTGAATCATGTTACCTATAGCTCGACCGAGGGATTTACTAAACACATTTCCAGCCGGCGGACTTATTGTTAGCCCGCGTTGACCGGACCGCTAACATCCCTAGACAAAGGTTCGTTCGCGCAGCTCTTTCCGAGGTTCCAGGCTCGTCCTTGGCTCTCATCTCTCTTTCTCTCTTTCTCTCTCTCTCTCTCGCTTCTTTCCACTGTCTCTACTGTCTCCGGTGGAAGGGATGCTCCTGCTCATCCCCCCCCATCCCCCACACGAGGAAAGGTAAAGCGAAGCCGCGTAAGCTCTCTGGATCTGGACCTGCTCGTAGTCGGTGGCTCGATCGATCGATCGAGAAAACATGACAATTGCGATAGTAAATTGCAAATTGCCGTGCCTATGGGAGTCCGCTCCGCTGGGAAAAATGCCAACTGTCGTTTGTTGCAACGAAGAGAGGAAAACGGAACAAAGGAAATGTAATAAATCGATGAGATTGCCGAAGCTTTTTCTGCTTGATGTAGATTGCGAAAGAGTTTGCATGTGCGGCAGACGGCAGTTTTTGCGATTACGCGGAACACCTGCAGCTTTCGGGAGAGTGGAGCTTTGGACATTCGTCGATTACGTCACGGTCTCGCGAAACGACGTGGCTGACGTTTCGCACTGAGTTCTTACGTCTTTAATAAAAATCGACTTTTTACGTATCGCTTTTAATAGGATTTGCATAATTTTCGAGCGCTCGACGTGCTGCGCTAATTTTCATCCCATACTGTACCTTATTTGCCAATAATCGCGGGTAAATTGGTCTCGGAGAGAGAAGGCAATGGCTATTTTAGTGGGTGGAAAATTATACGGCGGCTTCCACAGGTTCTAAAATGGGCAGCTCTTCGGTTACGAACTATAATAATCATTTCGTCGGTATACCCGTAACTGCCAATGTGGTGGTTAACATATTTACCGGCTCGTTAACGTCCCGCTGCGGCCGACTCATCACCTATCTCACCTTCCTCACCTTCCTCACCATCCTCACCTTTCTGATCTTCCTCATCTTCATCATCTTCTTCATCGATAACGAGATGAAATTTGGAATTTATTTTTTCTCGAAAAGGGTCAATCTCTTGTTATCAATGAAAAGGCCCGAAAAGCACTACTGGAAAAAGAGATTGTCGGCCAACGTGAGATCGAAAAAGGTCTTTGCCAGTTAGCCAGTTAGCCAGTCACCCGGTCCGTCAAGCAGCCAGTCAACCAGCCGACCAGCCAGGCGCAACTCCTCCGAGGGGCAACACTTTTCCAGCCTGCTTACCAGAAGCAGACCCTCCGCGATAGCCGGTTCTTCATTTTTTACCTTTTACTCGCTTTTGATTGGTGGCGGGGTGGGGGAGGGGGGGGGGGCTATAAAGGGCCGCCGAAAAATAAGACTGGCAAAAAGCCGAACGGACCGCGCGCCTCGAACCGGCCAGTGTGTAATTTTGCGCTGGCTTAGGAAAACACGGCGGCCACCCGCGTGTCTCACGAATACATTTAAAAATAGAACCAACACGAAAGTACACACCCGCACGCATTGCCGATCATGGCACCCAACTACCCACCTCCGCCCTCAACGATCACGGAGGACCACACTCGTCTTCTTCCTTCTCCTTTTACTTTTCTTCATTCTTTTCCTCCTTCTACCAGAACTCTGTCTCACCAAAACAAGGACCCGTTTGCAGCCCAGTTATTTCGACAATCTGACACCTGCTGTCGCCGCTTCCTCTTCTGTAGCGCCATTGTTCGCAGGAATCACAGTGAAATTGGATGAGACATCGGGACGTCCCGATAAGAGTGCTCTCGGTGAACGGTAAATGCCCAAGAGCGCCGATGATACACTGGGCGAGGATGAGGGGAGAGGGATTTGAGCAGATGACAGAAATCGAGAATTTTGTTAAGTATAGGTTTCCGACTTAATTAAAATCTCCTCTCTCCCTCTCTTTCTCTCTCTCTCTCTCTCGTTCTCCATTGCCAGGAGCGATGCGCTTCACTGTTGGCATCACAAGTGACAGAAAATGTGGCTTGGTTATCAGTGATAACAAATGGGAAAGAGATTCGGCAATGACGACCGCCCAATTACATCCAGTAGTTGCTCTCTCTCTCTATATTTTCCTCGTCCAACGGAAGACTAGGACCTCCCTGGTCGAATAAATTGATTTTTCTCTTCTCTCTCTCTCTTTTTTCTCTCTGACCAGAGTTCGACACTCTTCAACGAAAATAGAACAAGTCCTCTTAAAAAGGACTGCGTGAAATCTGAGATATCCGCATACCGAACACTTGGGAAAAAAATGAAAGAAGGGTGAAGCAAAAATTGCCGGCTGCATCGCAAATTCTCGAAATTACAGAAACGAAAAGGAAAGATGAAACGGATGAAGGAGAGAGTGAGAGAGATGGAAGAGGCCAGGTTCGAGAGATCGTTTATCGCTTAAAAGCGCCTTTAACCCCAACGCGACTCCTCAGGATGTGACCACTAGCTTCTCTCCCTCGGACTTGGCAAAGTGTTGCAAAGCCCAGAGGTTGACAGTGAGGAATCGAAGCCAGGGGAGGAGGGGGGGGGGGGTACTGACAGAATGTTTTCGCATACAATTTTTTCTTTGGTAACTAGATACTAACGGCGCGTCGGGACGCGACGGGACGTTTGGCAAAGTGGCAGAGTAGCAAAAGCGGACGGCCGTTCGACCCCACGTAACTGCTGCTCTTCGATCCATGACGCGGCAGACAGCGGGCTCCCTCGTTTCTCCATAGAGGTAGACGTCGGCGTCGGCGTCGATACAACGGCGCCTGTATGTGCTTCCACTGTAGACTAGGAACTATGATAGCTTAATCCCAATCAACAACATTTCCGCAAGAGTGGGAGTAAATAATTTACGAATTTCTAGATGACTTCTAGTGGCCATACACGAGCATCGTTATTTGCCCATGAATATTGCATCGTGGAATTGAGCCACAAACAACTGCAGCCTGTAGTTGCCTCTAGGCAGAGTGAAGGAAATTCGCGAAATACGCGAAATTAGGCTATTAATTCCATTATGGCTTCACTCCATATTATGTGGTGCAGCGTGGATCTCAATTCCTTTATGAAAATGTCCACTAAGTTCAATAATAATACTCGAGACTCGAAAAACGAAATTACTTCGGAAGCAGGTATCTTCACATATTATGACGTCGGCGTTTATTTCTGACAATGACTATTTCAGCATTCGCATCGATCTTTCTTCTCGACCTGCTTTAATTGGACCTTTAGGTTCGGTGGTTTTTAGTAGGAAGAACCGACTCTGTTTGCGACAAACAGTCTACAGGTTCCGTGAGATTTTTCTGACATGCGTGATGTCAGGATGTAAGCGGAGTGTAAGTGTGTAGGAGCTGTGCGTAAGCTCTGCAGGGCTTAGGTAGTTACATCGTAGGAAAGCGCGAGGAACTTTATCTTCGGACGTAAAGATCCCTCAAACTCCGATCCGCGAACCGATCCTTAATTCGGGTCGCGCTACGACTGCATTTCGGGTAAGGGCCATTCCATAAAAGTTATATGGTGGAAGATAAAGATGTTATCATCCTTGACGCCAAGGG
>JARPRH010000042.1:286763-301212 GCA_031763665.1 Calameuta haemorrhoidalis | reverse complement strand
GTTATTCGCCGCGGGCGGTCCTATCAAACGACCCGTGCACCACCACGCTACGAATAACGATTTTGCTTTTTGTTATTGTGCTTCTATGTGTATTGCGTTTTGCTAACGACACTGCGGGGCCGCGTAACTCTGCGCAGCGGTGCGTTACACAATCGAGCCGACATTGGAAACCGATCCGTCTTACTTTCGCTTATTCGAAAGACTTTGCCATTAACCTCTACACTTATAGTTAGCGATGCGTACAGTCAACTCCTCGCGTTACCGATCTTTCTGGCAGCAGCACGAATCTCGGGAAGATCTTTCGGCCAAGTCGTCTTGAGTTGCGCGATTTGTGCAGCACGGAAAGGGGTCATAGGGCATCGGTGGGCAAATAAATCCTGGAATTATTCAAGGAATAATATGGATCGCGTGGAAATAAGCGAGATAAGTTTCTACGATTCAAGCGTACGGTGACGAATACTAATTCGAACGATTAATCTCTCCAGGCAGCTTCCGAGTTTCACCCGACGCCCAATCTCACTGCTTACGCTGGATTAAGAGTACCGTTAGATTATCGAGTTATTCCCGCGAGATGCCTTAAGCACTTCCGATCCGAGATAAAATCGTGTGACCCCTTGTCACCTTGTCACTTGCGCGTGACCTAAAGGATAGGCTCTTCTGCATCTCGAGATGCGTTGAATATTTCGAAAGACAAAGAGAGCCAATGGACGTTATCACGTTATCAAAATATCGTAGTGCGATCTTTGGCGGCGGGTCGCCAAGTCGAGCGTCAGGCGTCTATCGGCTGCATTAAGGCCCCCGCCAACTCTTGAGTCACACACACGTGTGTCCGTGCCGCATGTGCTTCAGAGGGAAGTGTAGCCAGTGGAGAATCGCGACATCGACGCTGTCCGCGTAGAAATTAGAAAGGTCTAAAATACCCGTTCATTCAGTCGTTCGGTTTATTTTCGAGTTGAGTGATCTTGCGTAAAGACTCGGCAATTTTCTAACAAATTGCCAAAGTTCGACTCCGCCCACCAAGAGTCTCGCACTCTCTCATAAAGTTCGGTTGGGAAATCCTCTTGGCCAGTGTAGGTAAATTTGCTCATAGGACATTGCCCGCGAATAGCCGCAGCCTCCTCTACAAATCTGTCCGCGAATATTCGCTTCGAGGCTACTGCAGTCTTCGGCCGAATTGGCTTCCTTGTTCGTCGCGTAAAAAAGGACTTTTTTCACCATTGCGCGTTGCGCTCTGCGCCGGACCAGAATCCCACGACCGATTAAAATTTTATTTCATGTCTTAGGGTCTCTTGAGCAACCAATCTGCAGCCATCTGTCAAATCGACTGCACGCTGCGAACTTGCGAAAGCGACTTGGAAAGCGACTGCGATTCTTTCGAGATATTTTTAATCTTATTCTCTACGTGGACGAGGGTAAGGGAATGGAGAAGGTATCGCAGAGTCTAACCGCGAGCAGGTAATCTCAGTCCCTTAGTGTTTGCTGGTCGAAAGGCTAACTGGGTTATTTAAAAGTGGACATGGCCAGTCGGTGTCGATGGGGAAACGTCACCGCGACGAGCGACACGGGCTGCTTAATGCACGTGGCTGTTATTGGCGCAGCTCCATGGTCCACCTGTCGTCTACATCGCAGGGAGGAATTAAAAGAGGCAAGTGAAAACAGACAAGGACGCGAGGGTGGTTGCGGAGAGGGGGGAGATTAAATAGGGGCGCAGAGTAAAAATGCGAATTTACGGAGAGGTATGTGGTCGCCTCGTTGCTTCCTCGCTTCTCGCTGGTCCATTTAATATTAAATCATCATAAATTTGCATCGCGAATTGGCGTGATGAATACTAGGAGGTCCAGTATACTCGAACCACTTCGGCTGCTGTCCCCCCCCCCCTCCCCCCCCCCCCGCTCGCCTCTCTCTCTGTATCGTATAATTATATTTATCTATTGTATCCATGCCTATGGTCCATAGGGAGCAATAACTCTAGGATCGAATAAATCTTTACTCTCTCTCGGCAATGTGGAGAGAATGGGATTTTACCATGAAGATTTGGCGCGAACGAATTCTAGACACCGAAGGGACGTATTAGGCAGTGAATTTAATGAGTTTTTGCGACTGACTCGAGGGCTCCTCTTTTCTCCGATATCCGCTCTCTCCGGCATGAGGCATGAGGGAGCTCTTGGCTTGCTGCTCGGAACGTTGACAACGTTGACAACGTGAACGAGGAAACTTTGCCCGTGAGGGGGAGAAGCTCGCGGAATAATTAACATAATCGTAATGATTCTTCACCGCGAACGTGATAAAAATCCCAAAGATGCCAACGTTTAAACAGCTGGCTAATCCTTAGCCGGGGAACGTTCGTCGAGATTGAAAAGTCAAGAGGCCGAGGGACGGAGGTCCTTCTGGAAGATGCTGAGTAAGAGTACTCCGTGGGGGCACCACGAGCTACCGTGAGTAACGAGTCGAAGAAAGAAAAGAGTAAAAATAAAAGACGACTACTCTTTCCCTTTATCACCTTTGGGATGCTTCAAGCAGCTTCTTGTCGTTTTTGTTGCTGCCGAATCCATGGAATTTCACGAGAAGGGTTGCCTCCAGCGAGTACGAGGATCTTACGTGAATCTGCGCGACGTAATAATTCGTAATTAAATTAGGAGCCCTCTCTCTCTCTCTCTCTCTCTCTCTCTCTCTCTCTCTCTCTCTCTCTCTCTCTCTCTCTCTCTCTCTCTCGATCTTTCTCTTAAGGGGTTTTCGGGAAACAGAGCGAGGTAAATGGAAAGAGGGTAAAGGGAGCAGGAGTAGCAGGTTGCTTGAGAAGATTGTGCTTGCAGATGACGAAGGATTCAAAGGGGAAAGGTGGATGAGCCGACAGTTGATGAAGGAGAACGTAACGGGGAAGATGGGCCAATCTCTTGGTCACCTCGTTACGTGAATCTCCTTAGGCGTCGGGGCGTCGGGGCGTTGGAGCGTCGAGTTGCCTGAGAACCCAAAGAACCCCGAGCGACGTGGCCAACTTGACGAACTCATCGGCTTATCGCACTTTTTAGTTACGCATTCAAACAGATGTCCTGATCTGCCCTCTGGAGCCTCTTTTCTCAGCGAGTGAGAACTGGAGTAAAGCCTCGTTTCTTCTCCCTCATTCGCTCCCTCTTTTCTTCTGACTTTGTGCTTCCTCACTACTACGGCAGTATCGGCCGTTCATAAAGCGAGGAGGCAGGAGCATTTATCCTTTCGGGGTAGCAGGCTTGGACAGCGGAGAATAAACGGAGTCCGGGGCAATCTTATTTTGGTGCGACTCCGCCACCGCGATACGCTCCAATGGACGGAACCATTATTTCTTCAGCGTCGACAGCTCGACCTGCTTGCCTGGCTGCTTTGGCTGCCTTGGCTGTCCGCTCGCCTGGTTGCCTGCGTGCTTGCTTGGTTGGCTGCCTGCGCCTACCTTCCTGCAGTAGCCGCTAAGCCTGAGAATCCTACCAAATACAGCGGCAGGGAGCTGCGTCGACGTGCAGCAGAGTTAAGAACCGAAAGGCCGCAAGCGAAATTCTCTTTGCTCCTGCAACTCTCAGCGCGAGAATAAACGCGGCCGAGATTGTGCACAGGGCGCTGACGTAATTCCCTGTCGGCGGGACGCGGAAGTAGATGAGCGCCAGCGGGAGTTTCGTCTCGTGCGCCGCGAGGGTCGAGACAACGCGCGCCCTCTTCCCCTTTGACATACGCTTGGCTCTCATTGCACAGGGGATTAGTAACTTTAATAGTGGCTCCTTCTTTGTCCCGCGGGACCTTAAGACGAATAGCTCCATTTGCGATCCGTTTGCCTTAGGTAGTGCGCTAGATATTCTCTCGATTTTCCACCCAGCATCCAGGCGCTGGGATTTTCCCCTACGTCGCAAAGGATACGGCTGCCTTTCCCTGGAGAAGACTACTTTGCACGGTCGCTACGTTCGGACGAAGCGTCTCTCATGTATAATAAAATATGATAAATCTGGCGAATCCAGAAGAGTCGGGCAGGCAAGCACGAGAAGTTCCGCCGCTTTTCCACGTCCCCCAAAAGTCCCACAGAGTCCTGACTGCGAAGCAAGTGTAAGCGCTGGATTTCTGCGGTTCATAATTCAGGGAAAATGATAGCGGAGCAGGACGATCGGCAGTCGCGATTTCATTCCTGTGACGTAGGTAACGGGGCCAGCACAAGGACGACGACGATCAGTGCGAAAACGGATGCGTCGACTATGACAACATTATGGACCATTGATGACCTCACACCCCACCTGCGTCCCAAGTCTTCGCGCAGAGGATAATGGATCAGCTTATCCCGGGTAGCTATGGGAATGGACGATATGCCGCTAGTAGACGATTTCTTCGATGAATGGTTCCAATTTTTCCGAACGATGGGTCCTGTTCACCTAAGTAAATGTGTTCGATCGAGACGCGTCTCGACCAAAAGCGTCCGGACGCGTCCGGGCGTCCGGGT
Source organism: Calameuta haemorrhoidalis (assembly GCA_031763665.1). NCBI lineage: Eukaryota > Metazoa > Arthropoda > Insecta > Hymenoptera > Cephidae > Calameuta > Calameuta haemorrhoidalis. Next base: position 296,759 of record JARPRH010000042.1, on the reverse strand, counting down.
CGATCGTTAAACCGGGAGACGTCCTGGCTTCTTTCGCGGCTCGTAAGTGTCGTGTGTGACGCATATGCGGAAACTGTCGTCCAAGGATCGATCGATTGACCGAACGACCGATAGATCTCTCGTCGCTAGTCCTTCGCTATCTGGCAAACGTTCGTTATCGGGAACACATGAATAGCAGTTCCGATTCACTTTGAGATGGGCAGCTTTGACCAGGACTGTAGGCGCAGGTGTTATAGCTATCAGGTAGAATTTGATCGATGAGCGACCACTAGGTGTGCGGCTTAAAGTGGTCGCGCGAATAAATGGAATTGACTAGTAGGTGCAGCAAGACTCTTCCGGTTGAAGGAATTTTCGTGGTTAAATAGCAAATGTCAATTTGACTGGGACTCTGCGAATGCGGAATTGCCGGCCGGTAATGAGGAGGAGCGGGGCGAATCGGAGACGTCACGCGATAAATGGGCAGCTAGACGCGGAGACGGGTGCGTCGAAGGAAGGAAAAGGATTGACGGAGCGGAGGAGCGGAGGAGTGGAGGGACGGAGGAGCGCGTGCAAATTCGAGGGAGTCGACGGTAAAACAAACAAGACGCGAGGTCCTATCCCAAGACGCCCGGGGCGACGCATGCCTCGGCGGCCGACCATCCCTTTACGCTTCTTGCTGCCGCCTGCCCGTTGCATATTATGCGAGAATTTTAAACGCCGAATATTATGAAATTCTTTCGCGTAATCATCCAAGAGTACGTGTGCTTGATAACTTGTCTGTTGCGTCGAGATGGCAATTAAGTCGAGCGCCGACGCGCCTATTCTCTTTCCTTCTTCGTCGGCTTCTTCGGCTTCTTCCGCAGCCTTCGTCTGGGCTTGTAGTACGTTCTACCTATTGGCCCACGCGCCAACAGCACGCGAGGATAACGTTTTTAAGATATTTTATCAAGCAGTTTTACAAACTTTACATCTCAAGAGACTTCCGTAAGGTCTGTCACTATGAGCGATTGCGCTTTTCACTTGCTACGACCGTCAGAGGCTCATAAGGGCACTTGTGTGTCAAAGACAAGGCTAGGTAATATTATTTAACCCAAACATGATGGATTAGCCATGCCGCGAATACGCATCTTTGGATGGCTCCTACTTACGAAAACGTAGCGTGCATTTTCGTATCATGAAACAGTACGCGCCTGTATGTGTGTGTATACTAGAAATAGGGGTGAAAGATGGGGGTTTCTCCAATCCAATTTTAACTATTGGACTTGGAGTTGGCTACGCTTATCCATCCATCGTCTGACCCTCCTATCCATCGATAGATACGAACATAGCTCCATCCTGGAGCCATGGACCGATTGGTCCATCCGCCCGCAGTCATCCTTTATTCTCGATAATCGTTCGCCCAACGTCAGCCGAAGCGCGCGCCGAGTCCACGAATAGGCCCATATATAGCCCATGGATAAAGGGCCCACGTGACTATTTTGGTGGCAGAGTCGAAAAACTGCGGGAGGGAATTAGAGATCGGTCTGGTTCGGTCGAAGGTTCGGATGCTGCGGGACTTTTGGGAGGCCACAGTATAGGAAGGCCGCGGCGCGGCGGACAGGCAGGTACGTAATTGGTTCTGCATATTTATGAAGGCGTTCTCCGCGCGCGGTCACTCTCGAGTGCTATGTCATTTACACGTAGGCAGGTATGCACGTCGATACGATATTCATCGATAAATATCACTTGGCTGCCGCGGCGCACCGCGCTCCCAGTACCATTTACCTGCGTCGAGTTTACGACCTTTTTTGCGGACAATAATCTACGACGTTCGTTAGTCACTTTTTTAGCAAACGATTTCGAGGTAAATTCGAGGTTCCCTCGCGAGCATCATGAAAGATGGCCTTAAATCTTTTTGCGAGCCACCGTGCCCTGTTTCCCGTCCCCTTGTTCCCTTTGTCCCTTTGCCCATTTGACCACCTGCCCATTTCCGACCATCTGGAAAATTGCGAAAGATCCACACTCGCAAGGCTTTATTTTGTTTTCCCTCTATCGATGCCACTGAACACCCCCATTTGTTTCGTTGAGTGGAAGCATTTTTCAGTTCTCTCTCTCTCTCTCTCTTTCTCTCTCTTCTGCCGCTCTCACTCTTCTCTCGACTTTATCCTTCTCAATGTCTCCCACTCCTGCGCGCTGCTGCCAGCCAAGATGGGATTTTATGTTGCAGTTGATGCCGTTTCTATGAACCTAGCGAGTCTCGGTAAGAGGAAACGAAGTCAGGATGTCTCTTAGATTTCGATCGATACGCCCAAAAATTGTTGGATTTTCACTGAATCACAGATCGATCCTTCGTACGTCTAGGTACTGAGTCTGCCCAACCCGCTTCCCCCACCAACCTCGACCCGTTCCATTTTCCTTCATCATGCCCTTCCCTCGCGCTACTGAACCAACCCTCTTTCAGCAGTGTCCCTCGAGGGAGCAGGAAAGTCCCAAGCGCGAACCCTTTTCGTCTTCTTCCCAAGATAATCCTCGGCGCGTCGTTCCTTGATTAAGAAATGGGAATCAAGATCTCAGAAATCTTGAACGTTCACAAGACACGCTTCGCACTGGCTGGTACAAGCTGCGCCTAATGCGACGCTGCCGCCGCGGTGCTCTTCCTCAGCGCTGTGTGGCTACGCCGAGACAGTTATAAGCAAGACTCGTCTGACCTTTGAGTCGTCGGTCGCACCCGCACCGAAAATGCGAAGACGACACCAAGAAGGGAGAGGGGAAGGTCTCGCCTTAATATTCGTGCGCAACGAACCACCGCACAGACTGCTCGATCAGACTCGAAAGTTGGCTCGTCAAATCTGTGTCGCGTGCAATTGGTCCAGCGATCGGGAGACGCATAGACACCAATGGAAAAACTTGGATCCTACATGAAAATCAGTCCTTAGCGTTCGCATTTATGCGCTCAGTCACCAAAGTATCCATATTTAAGGTAAATACGACCGCGAAGGATTAAGAAATTTCATCAAAGATATTGTCGCATCAAAGTTCTCAAAGCGAATCAATTTGAAGGTAAAGAGGGATACACACCGCTAGGTATACCTATAGCAGCATGTACAAATGAACTGCGAATAGACAGGCGCCAGAAATATCATTGCTCCGACAGATGCTTACTGGGAATTCACATCCAACGACACTTATTTATTTGTACGTGCTCGTCGGATTAAGTGAATAGAGATATACCTTTGAGCCACGTAGACTTCAGCGACGCTTCCAGTTCTCCTACGTAAGAAGCCAAAGCCAAAGTTTAAGTCGATTTCTCAAGGTCCTTTGCAGTGGTTGTTCGCAATATTATCGCGCGATAAGACAGCTGAGCCAGAGTTCTCTTGCAGTGAAATATACGAGAAAGCACCGTTGACAAATTGTCTGCATTCCACGTCTGGCTGAGCACACCTGCAACTCAAGTGGAGTCTCATGAAAGTATTTGTTGAACGGGAGACGGTGGGAGAAACGATAATGGGGATGACGTGATGGTAACCGAACAATATTGGAAAAGGATTGCTGCACCGGCGCCGACGATGGCGATGGCGATGGCGATGATCAACCAAAGGTAGAAGCTGCTAAACGCGATCAGAGAAAGTTGCTTACCCGGCGACACGACACGAGGTGAATTCTGCGTGAGATCGTTGCAGTTTCTATGTGGGTTCTTCATGGGGGCGAACCAATTACAGTGCGTCTCAATATGGCGAGGGCGGGCTTAATAAGGAGGGAGTTTCGGCGCGCGGCTGAGGGACAAAGCGGAGGCCGATACAGGAGGTCAAAAATGCGCTCAAAAAATTGCCGCCAATTTGAATTGCTAATGTCGTTGCGTTGGGCCTACCGGTGCAAAACAATGGCCAGCGTAGCGGTATATCTCGGCGAAACGCCGCAGTGACGAAGCCCATATAAGTGTTCCGTTTGGCTCGCAGAAATGCAGCCCAGTGAAATAAATAAAAAAGAAGCCTGTGCCGAAGCTTCATGGACGCGCATCCTAAATAATTAGTCACCGCCACGTCCGAGCAGGATGCAAGGAGCTGCGGGAACCAGAGGGACTCTCTAACAAAGTGTCCCTCCGGTACCTCCCGTGATAACTGCGAGCGCTTCAGTTTTACCTAGTTCAGCTCGCACTCGCACCAAAGTTCCTGAATCGTTGGAACGGCGAGGCGGAATCGATTTTCTCGGGAAGCGCAGCTTAGAACCTTAGAGCAAGGAGGTTCGCGAGGCGAATTTGTCCTTGATAAGAAATCCTTAACCCACCGCAGCGACCGTCGTCAGAGTGTTGCCGGTCTCTGTGGCTCAGCGGCTACCGGTACCGGTAAACCGCGAGCCGCATTCTTGCGCTAAATACCGTCGATTCTGCAGCGGGTCTCTACCTCCCGCTTGTAGTGTCCCGCGTCTAGCCAGCCTCTTCCGGTCCGCGTGGCTCTTACTCGGAATTACTGACGATTACTGCCCTGAGCTACCCTGAGCTACCCTCGGCAGTGGCAAGATACTTCAGGACGTGGACACTACTCCGGGTGTCTCTGCCGTGAATAAAGAAGCGTCGCTTGACGAAGACAAGTGCCAGCCCGAGGAGGGAAAATATCGGTACAGGCACGTGTGTATCTGTATGTATACTAGAGGATAGCCTTCTCGTAGCTACAGTTAAAGTGTCGTTTCCCAGTCGCAGCTGCACGGAATAACGTTCTTTGCTGCAGAGTGCGCGCGTGCTTATGTTTGCGATCGAGAATACGAGCTGCGTGGTGAGGAGAGGCGAGGTGAGGAGACACGGGTGCTGCTGGAGGAGGGAAAGGAGAGCCGGAGAGGAGTCTGACCGCGAGAGCGTCTGGCCAGTCGGTCTGTCTTTACAAGGGCTTGCCTTCTTGGCGTGATCTCCTTTCGTCGTTGCCGTTGCGTGGCGTTGCGTTTTGCGCTGCAGGGACGCAGCCAACGCGCCGCTTTTCCTGCGGTATCACTTAACCAGTTAACCCATATAGAAGCGGATTCGGTGGCTCCACTTTTGCTGCTCGAACAACGGGAGGAGACCAAGTGCAAAGAAGCGAGAGAGCCGTGAGAGGTTCGTAGCCTCTCCCCCTCCATCCGGACTCTTAAGGCCCGAGTCATTAGGAATTTTCAGTAGAGAGCGAGAGAGAGAAAGAGAGAGAGAGAACGAGAGTCCAGAGCCAACGCTACTGGGGATGGTGTTACTAGGAAAGTTCTGGCTTAAGATCCAGCTGGGTACCTCGGTACGTGGCACGCGGTCCGTGGATGGCAATGAGCCTTAAAAGGATATTTGCTGCTTTATATGGGAGTATCGGATACCAAATACATCGCGGGCGAGGAAAAACAAAAGACGCGCGTGTTTCAGTCCTCGGCTTGCTGACACCGGTTCAAAATAATGTCATTCGCCAAAGCCAACTCTGCTCGAGGGACTCGAACGAATCGAACGAATCGAGTTGACTGGATTCTCCTCTCTTGATCCTCTCTCAACCCTCTTGACCCTCTCGACCCTCTCAACCCTCTCGACCCTCTCAAAAGCGACGATGGCCTTTGGAACTCTAGGGTACACAGGATGCTTCCATCAATTCATCCGAAAATCTCGATACGCTTTCTTTCCCGGCTAGTCGTCTATTCTTGCGACAAGAATAAGGAAAGGTGCCAAGTGTGGCTTCTTCGCAAGAGAGTCTCTCATGGGACAAGAGCTAGACTCTCCCGACCTCGCAGTCCTCTCGCTCCCCTATGCTGCATTCGCAAGCCAATTCGATATCGATTAGCTTCCAAATAATTTTCTTCTTGCATCATCCGCTCGAGTAACTGGCAAATGGCGAAAGAAACTTTCATCTTGAATTGCCAAATAAGAAAGGGAACAAAGTAGATCCACGTCTGTGCTTCTGTTGGTCTGGAAGCGAGAATCGGCGTAGCGGAATGGCAGAATGGAAGTGCAGATGCCGATAGAGATGGGAGAAAAGGTGAGTGAGTTTAGAAACAAAGATAGAGCAACTAGGTGGAACAGGGACGGGGAATTAGAATTGTACTCTGCTAAATCATGGAAACACGAGGGTTCGATCGAGTCTCCAGCATCGTATTCTATCATTTGGGCCCTTCCACCTCGCGCCTGGAGCAACCTGCCACGCGTCTTCCGCAGTTCTCGAATCCTGAAGCTAAGCCTCGGACGCAGCGGCGCTTCAATATTTTAACCAGAGTCGCGACAGAATTCACGATAATGGCGTCGCCCGCAATTAATCCGCGTCCCAGTAAGGGGGGGGGGGTGGGGGCGCCGATATCGTTCGTTTGATCTCTCATCGGGCTAATTATTATGCGTCACTCTGTAAACTTGCCGGTTAATGGCCTCTCTGTCGCGGCAACAGGAGCAGTGCCAGGTGCAACAATGCAGGCGACTAACAAGAGTAACAGTGTAACTATCGGCAGCAACAGAAGCAGTCCCGGTGCAGTGAGAAAAGTCTCTTCCCTCGTGAAATGAAAAAGTCCTCTGTCGATTCTCGGCACGCTCTGCGGAAACGGATGGATGTGGCTTCCGTTACGGACATTTTTCCTCTTTCAAAGGAGGAAATCCTCGGATCGAGCACGGAGGACGGGAAAGCCAAGAGTCTTTGGGGCTACGCGAAATATCCTAAACCATAAATAGAAAATTGGACGCGTGACCATAATATACAATCAAGCTTAAACAATCCCTCCCGTCAGGATTATTCGATCAAGACTAATTTGCCGTCACGCATGATCGGTGTATCAGCGACGTTTTCCGAACGATTCCCTATGCAGCGCCGAATGCCCTTTGCACCGATAAGGGAACATAGTGGGCAATAGGCGGAAGACGAATCACCGAAACTCTGATAAAGTTAACTTATGTCGAAATTTTATTTTTCGCAAGTAAAACAAGCGGACGAGAGTGAAAGAGGCATCCGGGCAGGCGGGGTGGATATCGACAAGGCAGCCACTCTCCGACGGCCAGCAGGGCCAGCTACTAGCAATACGACTGGGACCCTGAGGGCCACTAAACTACTTCACCAAACTAATCAGGATTTACAGTCCGAAAGTTCCTCGGGCTAGGAATACACCATCGTCATCATCGTCGTCATCGTCATCATCGCCGTCATCGTTGTCATCGTCATCATTGCCATCATCAACGACGAGCATTCCAGTGAATAGTCGTAAAGAGCAGTTACCTTCGGCTATCCGAGATAGGCCACAAGCCCATGTCTCTCGTTTGTGTTCTTAGGGTAGTATTCGCATTTCTTATCAGAGTTTCGCGCAGATTCTCCTTTTCCTAGGAGGCTTCTTCATCCTCTCATCCAGGGAGAGCAGAAGGAAGTAAAAGGACGCAGAGTGTCTTTTTAGCATCCACGATAAACTAGAATGGCAGGAAGAAGAGGCAGCTTTATGGTCTGACCTACGAGCTTCCCGGCGACTACTTGCGAGACAAAAGGTAGGAAAACTTGAACTGCGGCGAAAAACTTAAAAGAGACGGATACGAGCAGCGAAAAAATAACGTTGACCGATTCATATCTGCGTTATTAAGGCATGGCTCCAAGATCGATCCTAGAGTCGCTTAACGTCTTTGCGCGCATTATGCATCATTTGCATAATTTTCATTATCCGCAAATAGAGCAAAGCATCGCGCTTCTGTGCACTCCTTTCTCTGGATATTTCCTCTTTGGCCAATAGTTCAAGTTTAGGTTTCCCTACCTTTTTTTTTTTTATTTCAGAGGAATCCTGTAAGAATCTCCCAGAGGTAAGGAAGAGGAAAGGGATTATTTCCTGTTAGAACTATCGTCACATCCAGGGAGACCATTGCTCTAATGTTCTACTGCTCTGCTGTTATGCTTTTACGCGCTGGCTCACAGGGATCGTATCACGAGTTCTCATTGTTCTTCGAGCCAACCGAATCTCACCGTTGCTCGTTCTTTGTTTTATGATCAATTCCGCGTTAATATGAAACTAGTATGTCCCCCTCTCTGTCTACGATATCAATTATTTAGAAGATTTCAAATTTCCAAATCATCCAGCAGATCCGAGTGACCCGGAAGAGCGATAACTATATTTACCCTAAGGATTCGTCGGGTCGAAAGGTCGGAAGGTCGAGGCATTTCGAAGTTGAGCATTATCCGAATGGGACTTCGCGAAGGAACTTCCAAGTGGAATGATCGAAACAAGTGTGTGTGGGGGGGGGGGGGGGGCAGGAAAGGGAACGGAGGGGAAGAAGGTCGTGTTAGGAGGAAAAACGTAGGAGGAGATCCAGAGCGCGACTGCCGCTTCCTAGAGTGTCCTTAAATCTTGGAAGGGCCGGAAAGGCGTCTCGCTTCTTCTTGGTAGGAAGTTCGGAGTGCGAATATAGTACGTGTCTTACGCGGGACGACTTGGAGCTCCACTATCTCCGCTGAGCTTCTGCGACGCTCCAGTCCTCGGTCGCTCCTATGGCGTCCCTGGGTTCTCTCAGCTCTCAGAGTTCTCGGAGTTCTCGGAGTTTTCACAGCGTAGTCAGGGCTCCCCAAGAGCGCGCGACTTGACTTACAGTTAACTTTCCTCGAGTCACTTAGCGAGGATTGGAGAATTCTGCAAAGAGGCAAGTTTCGAGCAGTGTGTGCAGATATAGTAGAATAGCGAGTGCGCAGGCGAGACGAAGCTGCGCTAATCAGGAGACGATTGTGGCGCCGTTTCGAGTTTCTGGGTCGTCGCCGTACGTTCCCGTGTACAATGCGGTCGCACCTCCTGATCTACGCTGAGAAAAAATAATTGGGTCAACCTGGCTGCACCCTGAGTATGACCTATCGATGGGAGCTAATTCGGAAGCGACGCCCACCGTGCCCGCACCCACTGAACACTCGAACTGAATAACCGGATGAACAGCGATGATAGGAGTCGGTCACAGAGACAGTAATCAGTCGCGGGTACAGATTGGCAGAGCCATTAAGGAAGTCGCGATCCACCATGCGAGACTGTAGCAGCGACAGAGGCTGAACTTTGAACTGGCAGTAGTAGCCCGTGCTTGGTGACGCTGCGCTACCTTCCCTTTCGGTTGCTGTCAAAGTACGACCAACGCACAAATACATTGACATATTCGCTTGGGTACGAGGATCCCGCATGGATTTAATTCTGCATTCGAATGTTCGACTGTTCGAATATTCGAGAGTGCCAAGCGCAGGCACTTTGCGCCCTCGTGGTTAATCAATTGTTAACGAACAGCAAGCATTACGGAGAGATGGACAGTTTTATTTTTGGGGCTGACCAGCAACGCGCTCGACTGAACGGTTGTTTTGACTATTGATCATTTAATAATGTATAATGCACGAGTAACGTTCAATCTGCTTATGGTCCAGTTGGGGCCATAGCGGAACTGCGACATGCGCGTCAATGGTGTATCATATGCATCACGTGGGCGACGCTCTTCTGTCCTCTGACCTTTGCCCTCTGGCTTTCCATGTTGGGTCATTCGTAACACGTTGACTGCCAAACTACCAGGTAACTCGTAGCTGGCCTGATTCTGAAAAGTACCGTGACAGTCAACGTGTTTATTGTTGCACGACCTCCCACCGTGTCCTAAAAAGAATTTGGTACTCGCTGGTTACAAGTCTTTTATGTCGCAAGCACTTTGAGTGTCGGCTAAAAAGCTTCTGACTTGTCCCGAATCCAGCGTCTTTAATTGGTTCGCTAATTACAGAGTAATTGCGTATCGATCCACTTTAAGTGAACCAATTACTGAGTCGTATTTGAAGCTGGCTGATTCTTCAGTCAAGAGTGGCTCTCTAGCGGAAATAATGCCGTTCGTCGCGTATTCCCCAATGATTTCCACAGCCGCGTACGCTTTTACGCTTTTACGCTTTTACACGCTTCGTCGAGAATGTTTCCCGACGCGTTACCCACCTGGCTCGATATTTCACCCTCGATTTCCAAAAAAGACCGCGACCACCCTCCATCCCGAGGACCCTTCGGTTCCCCGCAGTTCGCGGAACGCGTTTATATTGGTCCTGTTGCAATCGGCAGACGCAGAACATCCCTTAATTAAGTTAACCCCGC
>JARPRH010000042.1:269065-279636 GCA_031763665.1 Calameuta haemorrhoidalis | reverse complement strand
CGTATTCAAATTTTATATTCGATTATGCAAATTAATGTGAGATACATAAAAGTGTCTACCGTGGTCCGAGGGCTGCTTCACATGGTTTACGTTGCGAGCAATTTTTATGTGTCTTCGGAAACAAAAGTCCAGAGGCACTATTCGTTTTTCTTGACGACTGGTACAGTCCCTGCTCCTCCTTCCACACCTTAAGGCTTACACATTTTTAACCCCTATTTACTCGCACTTACATTCCCACTGAAACACGCCTCGATTCCTTTGCAAATAACGCGATCGAACGATACGGAATTCCATGTAGAAATCTCGAATGCGTCTCGCATATGGCTTGGCACGATGGAAAGCATGAAAATATTAGTGTCTAGACTTCAGAGCATAGACGAATGTCGAATTCCTAGGTTATTGTACTGCTGGACCATTGAAGTTTTCTTATTTCCGTTTGGAGAGTTTCCGGTGAGTGATGAGTTACGGATTAACCATGCTGCATCGCCGGAGGTGAATATAGATATAGAGGTTATGTGAAAGGTATGATTTTAACGAAATCGCAGTGATGCCATGCAAATGGGAGAATGGTCCCTTAACAGCTTCCCCGCCTGCACTCGACGCTTCGGGTAACATCCTCGTCGGTAGCTTAACCCGATTCTATACATATTTTAACGCAGTCAAACCGTAAGAAAATTGCCTGATATGCATAAACGACATGGAAACTCGGTTAAACCGGCATCCCGTTGTGTAGACAGCCGAGTAGATTCCAATTCGAATTGTTGGTTGCGACGGTATAGCTCGAGGCGCCTCGATTCGACATCGGTAAAGTCGAGAGACAAGTCACGTGTAGTGACGCCTTGCGACGCACTCGTATCGTATTGTTTTTCGATACTTAAACATCTCGCGCAGCAAGGAGAGTCTAGCGCGTTAAAATATCTATCGCGCAATTATTCATTTATGCTTATTCGCTTTGATACACGGAGCTTGATTTATTACCGGATTACTCCGTGAGTTTTAATTCAAGCGTACGTATTACCATATTATCATGCAACCGATTCGTTGCTTGTGCTTTTTTTTCTACGCTATTTTCTATAGAGTTTGCTCACGAAGAGAGTCCTCTCCCCTCTTTTCTCTCCATTGCCCGGTTATTTTGGTTTCTCGAAGAGGAGTCGGGAGGACCGGGGAGGCATATTTAGTACATAAATCAAAACGTGGGAGGGCCGCGCTGGGGGCTAGGAGTTTATATGCTAATATAAGGTGAAGCACACTGTATACGTACCGCCATCTTGACCGCGATAGCGTTTCTCTCGAAGGGTGGAAATAGTCGACGGCGGTGCTTCGCGAGAAATCACCAATATGCCCGACACGGGGAATCCGTTTCTTTCCGGAGAGCACGGGAGTTTGTTTCCTGCATCTTCCATCTATCCTGCAGGATATACAGATACATATATAGTGCATGTACTCCACGCATCCTGTGGCAAAACCAGTACGAAGCTATTCTCGTGAAACCCGAAATTCTCGAAACATCTCTGAATGCGATTTAACTCGAGTAGGCTAAGCACTTAACATCCTAGTATTGTTGCTTCCTGGGCAAGTATTTCGGTAGTCGTGGTAACAGGCAGTGAGCAACCAACCAGCAACCAGCAACCAGCCAAGAGAGCGTCTAATGACAAACATTTAATTAAAGCTGTAACGTTGCTTGGCTAAAGGGTGGCTGCTCTGATTCTCTCTCTCTTTCTCGGGCCAACTGCGTCTCTTGTTATGCGCGGAACGTAGAACGGTTAGGCGGCGTATCATGGACTCGTAAACGTGATTGCCGGGGTTCCTTCGTATTTCGTAATACAGGCATCTTCGCAGGGCGTGTTACGGCTTCCATTTTCTTATCGTGCCAAGGCGAACGTGTCATCTGCTTCCTAAGTGGCTCTGGAGCAGCCTCTGATCTTTTCCTGAAACTTTAGACTTTTCAGGAAGAACCGACGGCCGGCCCTTTCAACCCTTTGGGCCCTAGAGAAGTATATGGTAACTCCGGATGCGCAATAGGAGCTAATTGCTTTGCTGACTGCGACCGATTTACGGATTCATCCCCCCAAGAGTTTAGAGTTTCGAACGTTTATCGTTTTAAAATCTCACAACGGGAAAACAACGAATCGCTATATTTCCATTTTTCATCAGGGTTTTGTAATGCGAACGGTAGCCGCGGGCACGCGCTCACGTCCGGGGGTGACGGTTCTTGTATAAAACCGCTCGCGACATTACCTCCAATATTCGCAAAACGGATTCTCCGGAATCCCGCCCCGTGGTAATGAGGTGGTTTCAATTCCGGCCTCAGGGCACCCCGAGCAACCCCTAGTCTCTCGCTCTCTCATTCACTCACTCACTCTCTCACTCTCTCACTCACTCACTCACTCTTTCATTCACTCACTCCGTTTCTCGGCCGCGCTTACGTACGTGTACGCACACACACATGCGCGCGCTCTCGCGAAACCTCTATCACGGCTGCTGCCGCATCTAAATGTCCAAGCAAGAGGGAAGGCGGTGAGGGGGAGGGGGAGAATGGATGCTGCGACGGAAGATGAATCTTTGATACATATTCGTAGGTGGCTCTCATCTCTCCATACACCTTATCCCATGTTTCCTGCTTTCGTCCGATTCCCATAATCCCTGATCGCGAATGATTTCACGTGAAGATTATATTCCCAGGGCGCGTCAACGTCGCATCCCCCACAGAGAATAAATCGTAAAGTTGCCCTCAGCTCGTAATTTAAACTAGCGCAGTTTCGATAACTAGTTTCCTTGTTTCCCGGAGCTACCGGCTCTGCTATAGCTGCCACCTCATAGCCGCCAGTTGTAAAGCGATTCGCAGTAAAGCAGCGAATGAGTTTATTGCGCTTATTGGCCCGAACTGGGGACAGAAGTCTGACGACGAGAATGACTCGTTAGAGAGGAACGAAGCAGCGCAGGATTTTCTCGTTTTTCTAGGAGCGTCAAAAGGACTTTCGTCCGAGGCTACGGGACTTTCTTTCTCCAGAGTTTCATGCGTTACGGCGCATCTCGATAACCTGGACCCATCAAATGTCGCGCGCCTCCACACTGGCAGCGTCGCGACGTCCGTCCATCGTACGACTCTCGCGAGTTTCTTATCGCATTCGCGAAGACCTTTTAGCGATTGAAACCATGTATCTCTCTGCGAATGAGTTATTTCCCGATAGTTTGATAGGTCCTAGAGTAATTGAACTAAAAGTTCGAGCGAGGAAGTGGACGACGGAGTGATCTTCAGCGAGGAGCGTCCCTTTTCGAAAGGAGGAAGACGTGGCTGGTTCTTGATGGGAGCAAAGAGAGAGAATGGACCCTCTGCGAATTACCTGGAGCGCCTGAAACGTTCAGACTATAAGTTACATGAGGATGGCAGGCCGAGAGGTTTAATCTTATTCGGTTGAATCGCGCCGTTTCTAATTGAAAACGCGTTATCGCCAACTTCTACACGATTGCATCGCGCTGGGCGAACCTTCATTTATCGATGCACAAGAACTTTCGGACTGCCCGCGGAGACGCGAGTGTAAATTTCCTGGAGAATACTTTTTACGTATCGATAGCGCCGCTACGTTCACACCGATCTAGAAGTATTCGATGAGAATCGGGACGCGAAGTTAGACAAACAAAAAGTTTCGACTATAATTCCGGCAGCGAACCGAGTCCTCCGTGGTAGAGTGGCTTCCATATTTTCGGTCAGGGTCTCCATAAGTATTTTCTCAGATTGAAAAGCTTTTGCCATGAAATATGGGTCAGAGATATAGGCGCACCCCTTCGCTGCTTTAATGGAATTAGTATTTAATAGTCAGAGAGGGGGGGAGGGCGATGTGCGAAAGGGTGTTTGCTACTCTCAAAAGTAACTCTAGCTCGTTCATTCTCAACGCACTTTCAATTAATGTACACACTGCGCTCTTCCTTTTTGCTTTCTATCTTGCAGGGCGCAGCTCATCCGAGAGAGATGAAGTGACAAGGAGTGTGGGAGAGCGGGGGAGTTGGAGGAGCGGGGGAGTGGCATAAAGGCCGACTAGGTGCCAAATGCACAGAACGACGGCCATTCATACTCCGCGAACGTTTGTACGTCGCCTTAAGGCGAATCGCCATCGAACCTACAGTCGACATTGTCTCTGGCAGCCCCGCGAGAACCTCGTGAAACAATGTTCGCACCCTATTGCTCGTCCGACACGGACATCTCAATTAAATGGGTTCGAGGCAAGCGGGGTTGATAGAGCGCTCGGTCATAAATATGAATTATCCGTAGCAAACGGTCCCCGAGGACAAGAGGCGAGGCGAGGGAGAGAAAGAGAGAGAGAGAAAGAGGAAGGGGAGCGCAGGCTGGAAAAGAGAGCAACGAGTGATAACCGAATATCGCGCAGGACTGAAAGCCAGAGGAGTCAATTCTTGAAAAATGATTCCGAGAATAGCGAAAGAATAAGAAAAGTAGTGAGCGCAGCGTGCAGCAGCGCTCTGCAGCTTCCCGTGAAAGTTGGCAAGTTATTCGCCACGTCAATCTTCCGAGCAGTATCGATTTCTCCGAGGAATTATTCAATCATACTAATAGAAAAGTAATGTCGTTCCCGAAGTGCCCCGCGTGAGTTGCGAAGGGTGTTTATGAAGTATTGCGATACGTTTCAGCAGATTGGCGTCAGCGCCGATCTAGCGATTCCTCAGGGCCAGGACGGTCCCCGATTCCCTTTCGCGAACCACCGTGAGATACGGATGGCGAAAGACTCGCGGAATCAAAGGTCCAAAGGGGGCAAACCGAGGCAAGGGGTTCTACCTTGGCAAACTGAAAATCTAGAGAAACTAGAGTTCGCGGTGCCGCTATATCCGAACTTCCTTCCGGCGGGACTCGACTCCGGGGTTCCCGAGGGAATGGAACAGCTCGGCCACGATTCACAGGAGTGTCACTGGGCGAGTCCCAGGAAGCGTGTGCTTTGCTAACGATGACAAACGGCCCGCTCTAAGACGGCATATTTATGCTAATCCTGCCGGAGGAGACTCTACTCGGTTTCGGCTGGGTCCTGCGACGCCCAACGACGCCCAAGGACGCCCGACGACACCCAGCCTCACGCTGGTCTCGCGGTCCTCTTCTTTCGGTAAGGTGACGGGTATATCAAGTACAAAATGATGGGAACGTGGAACGTGAAGAAGCAATGCGCCGGGATCGTCATTGAAAAACTGCAGTGGCAACGATCCTCCAAAATGCACACTCTTGTCGTTAGCCGTGGACAATAGCAATTACAGCTACAAATGGTGGAGACAACCGAGAGAAGGTTCTTCTCTGTCGTTGCCAGATGCGACTATTCCGCGGATGATGCGTGAAGCTGCCGAGGATCGAAAGCGAAAACGAAGCAAAGTGTTTTCTCGTTTTGTCTCTGTCGTCTCGCCTTGGCGGACTCCGCATGCGACTTGCGAGCGGCTTTCGGAGAATATGGATCGGCGGCCCTGACAATATTGCCGCTGGACTCACCCCACGTCTAGCGCGATGATATACGCGGCCGCATTTCATATATTCCATTGTTTCCAAGTTTTCGGATCCATTTGTAAGATTAAATTTGTAATGCGACCCCGCGGCACCGCGTGCCAGAGTCGACGCATATGCCGGGACAGCCAATTTCCTCGCAACTGGAATAGTCGAGGACTCCTTGGTTTCTCGGTTTCTCGGTTTCTCGCCTCCTCGTTCCCGAGAGTATTAATCTTGAGCAAAAATTGAGTGGCTTCGACCGCTTTTCTCGTTTTTGTGGTCACCAAAAAAAAAAAGAAAAAAAACGTCCGCTGGGAGGGCTGAGAGGATGGCGATAACGCGACTGCAAATTTCACTCTCTGCAATTGCAAAGCTACAACACGAAACGTATGTGCTGCGCAGCGCGACTGAATCGCCCGTCGTCAGGGCCACTTCTAGATTGGATGGGAGTGTCGCGCTCTTCGACATATGTGATTTTGCAGATTGGCCCGAGATTTCATCGCGAAATGGCTGTTTGATTCGCGTATCACGAGAACGATGCCAACTGCCGTAGTCGCCACTGCCGCCAACTACGCGGACTGCGACTGCGACGTCAAGCGAATCGACAGCTCGCACGCTTCGACTGTAACCTCTAAATATCGTGCAGCCAGGCGGTTTCAGGCAGTAGATATAATTATTCCACAGCCTTGGAAAGTTTGATAAATTTGGTGACGGGGCCAGCCGAATGGCTTCCGGTCCAACGGTCGGACATTGTCGATAACAGGCACGTCGCCAGAGCGAATTCGATATCGCATTCGCACCACCGTCAACCATTGTCCTCGCATTGTCCCAAAAGTTTTGACTAACCGGTGCGCCAGCCCATTACCATATGAATTAAGTAAAGTGAAATATGGTAGAAGGACCCGTTTCGTATCCGCGGGATCCCGCGTCTCTTTCCTTCCAGCCTCCCATCTCTCCGCGTCTTTCTCGAACGTCGCGACGACGATTCGCCTGTTCGCTTATCCGTCTATTCGATCGTTAGACCTTAGTAGACCTTGATACTTATTGCTACATACTTTCTTCTGCCAGCTTTTCAGGTCAAAGTTCCACCTTGTAACAAAACGGCAGACTGGTTCAAAAATTGCTCACGTTTTATTCTTACGCGAACCGATGTGTTTCGAGGTAACGTTGAAAAAAGACGCAGCATTGCTCGTTTTACAGTCTGCAGTCGGTGGCTACAGAAGGACGAACGGAAAGACAGTTTATAAGGCATTGACGATTACAATGACTAAGGGTGGACACGCGTGGCTATCGGTGGCAGGAGCACGCGACGTTTCCAGAGCGTATCGCGATCGCAATAAATTCACATTAAACTATCTGCTCGTAGCCGACCGCAGCTTTAATCTGCGTGCGGCTGTCGGCGCGTCGATTCAATTTTCGAATTTCCCGTCCCCGTCCGGCTCCTCTTTCAGCGGCGCGTTTCGAGAAATCTCTAATCCGAGCAGCAGGGATGTGCGTGCTCGGGAAAATACTGGGACACAATGGTGCCGAGAGAGGGTTGCGCATTAATTTATAGTAATTATCAGAGGCGTAATTCACCGGGGAGGGTCTCGGGTCGCGTCCGGGGTCGCGGCCACTGCGTGTTAACGCCGTTGTTATGCCCCATTATTGTCCTACCTTCCTAACGAAGCGACGGGACGCGGAATCGCGCTTGCTACTAGAACTTAGAGGGTGACGTTTCGAAAGGAGGAGAGGGATGGAGGGGGAGGGCTATTCGTTCTAACATACGTGCTCTCATGGAAACTAGTTCTTTATGGAGAACCGGTTTACGTCTGATTTATCGAAAACATCCGAATCGAATGCCGAAGCAACGTAAGAATCGAATTGCCACCGCGTAACGAATCGCAATGAAAATTGATAAAACATTTAATCTTCCCTCCTCCGGAGCGAAGATAGTATTACTAATTTATTTAAATGGAGTTATCTCTCCGAAGCCCCCGATAGAAATGTAAATTGGACACCCCGACCGAATCAAGGGAGTAATGGCACGAATAAGATAAAGGTATTTTATTGCTTTGTGGTGGGACATATTTAAGCAGGGTCAAAGGTTTCGGAGTTTTTCGATCGACCGGGTGGGATTTTGAAATCGGGCTGTGGCTCGCGCTACGGATCAGGCCCTGAGGCGTCGGGATTTTTACAGGTGGAGCTGCACTGCGAATGAGCCACAGCATCCCTCTTTTCTTTCGAAGGGTCGAGCGGACAGCCGAGTGCTCGTCGATCCCTGCGCCCGTCGCGTCCTCGTAAATAAAGCTGTGCCGTAACATCCGCCAAATTCGGACGGATATATTAGTACGGCGAAACGGCCGGGCGTAACAAAGGGGCAGTTGAAAAAATAGGAAGGCAGGGCGCGCGCGTTGGCGATGCTGAAACTGGCGGAGGCGTCGGGAGTCGCTGCCACCGCAGCAATAATTCCAAACGAAATGTCAGCCGGCTCCATTGTCGCGTGGTGCTGGTAAGCGGCAAACAGTGGAACGAAATATCACTCGGTAAATCATGAAGGTGTTCCGAAAGCACAGCCGGAGTCTTCCTTCGGCTGACAAGAAGACGCCGACGTCGTTTTCCTCCTCTTCGAGCAGACGCTGAATCGCTGCGTCCGCGGCGACTCGCGGAGCGAACGAGTAGTCCTTAGTGAAATTTTTTGGAGACGCATCGTTGTCAGTTAAATCTGCTCTGGGGGATTAGCGTGAGAGCTGAGTAAGCTGCGTGTTCGCAGTCGAATTACATGATCGCGCTGAAGGATCGTGACGAATCGACTAAACCAGAACCCCCCCTCCCAGCTCGGTTCAGAGTTCAGGGTTGTGGTTCGCTACAGTGGGGTCCAGGATCCAGGAGCATCCAGGCTCCGACCTCGACGTGTTCGTGACGGCCGATGACTTTTCACAGTCACTCGTGACTGTCGCGATCTACAGTGATCTGGATAACCTGATGATCGATGCACATCGGAGTTCGCACGACTTCCGATCGCAGCTGGACTCTTGGCAATTGGAATTCGGCAATTGGACCTTCGAAGCAAATCAGTACGCGGCTGCCTCGCGAGAGGAGATTCCAGCTGCGGCTATCGATTGGTCGTTAGGTCGTTAAGACGCAAGTTTCTCAACGAGGAAATTTAAGATTTAATGTTTCGGAACGGACGCCATATTAGCATATGCGCGTCCAATCGTTGCCCACGTGGCAGGCGCCGTGGCGAATCAGCCCCGGGCTATGACATTGTCATTATTTCAGTGACAGAACAAGCATGCGCGTGATTCTCCACGGGGCACGGAAAGTATCGCTAACAAGGGTGGGAAGACGAGAGAGAACCAAGTGGAATGGAATGGAGGAGGGTGGCGAAGGTTGGCGAAGCTTCGAGGATTCGAGGAGGAGGAGGAGGATGAAACTGCGCGAGGATGGAAGTGGACCGTATAGAATAGGAGGGAGAGAGGGGGGATCGCTACTGCTTCAGAATAGAAGCTGGGTGCTCGATGTTATTTATCTTTATGGACCTCGGGCAGAGGGTAAGTACACTTAGTGGGGGAGGCCAACTTAAGCCGTCGAGGGTGGTAAGAGATTGTTTGTCGTATTGGTTGCGGTTGCGAGAGGCTTAGAGCGCCCAGCAATTTTTACCCTGGCAAATTGAAGTGATGCTTCGGATCACGACGCGGGATAACAGGGGGAGGGACGTATGGGATAAGTTGCATCGAGAACAACTAGTGCTCGGTGAAGGGGAAGGACAGGTGTACTCGTCGTAACGCACATACCTGGCCAACAAATAGTTTATCGAGTCTCTCAGATTCCGCGGAAGGTCCTGCTTGTCCGCGAAATAATCCCTTGCCCACTAATCGGCTTGTCATGATTTATTGTGAAGCGCCCAGAGGACGGGAAACATCCCTCAGGAGGAATCAATTTCGTTCTTACGTAAACGCTATCGGAGCTCGGCCATACTGTCGAGAAGCCGCGCGAGCGAGGCAAAGCGGCGTATGTCTTGACTACCTCTCCCCCTCCGCCCCCCTCCGCCCCTACGTCGAGTCATACGTATATAGCTACGTGTCTCCCATTCGTTTACCCCCTTCAACCGCGACAGACAATTGTACACTGTCTTCTTTTTTTTTGACAGAATACATATAGCATAAAATAAAAGAATCGATCTTTTCTAGGGAATTTGCTAAAGAACAGTCTCGTGTGTCATGGATATTATTTTATTAGCCGTTAACAACGATTCGAGATACTAGTGTACATACAATGCTTATATACAAGATGGTATTTACATGGGAACGATAAAACAAATTTTATAAATGTAAATCATCTTCATGGAAGGAAACAAAACAAAACTCAAACATATTTTACATATCAGGTGCGTCTCTATGCAATGGCTAATCTTAACCTAAGAGACATCCTGGACAACACAGCCACCCCAGTCTCAATTCGCGTTGTGTCCTTATCACTGGTTCACACACACATGGGGTGTAACTTCTTTGGTTTTTCTTCGAGGCTCGCGAGCACTCGAAATGCGTTATACGATTCAACGTTACGGTGCGATAAGGTGCGATACGATACGATTACAACAGGAGATAAACGTACGAGGTGTTCGCACGCGACCACACACGGGTATTCAATTCTATTTACACAGTGGAATAATTATTGCTGTACAGAATACTGTAGTCACTCGATAATCGTCCGGTAGGACCGGCCTCGAGAGTGGGATAAACCCTCTAATTTCGGACAATATTAAACCGTTGGCAGGCAGTGTTTAACCCTATGTTAAGCTGAGTAGCGGCCATCCCCGGGGTCGACGGGGTCGACGGGGTAATCGGGGTAGCTCGCACAGTGCGGAGGGTGAAAGGGTGGAAGGGTGGAAGGGTGGAAGGGTGGAAGAGGGTGGAAGCAGCAGGGGAGGCAGAAGGTAGGTTAGGTAGGTAGGTAGGTCGTGTGTATTTAAAACGTGAATGCGCGTCGCCCGATTCACTGTTTGAAGTTAAATGGAGTGTAAATGGCAGATAACAAACCGGCACTGTTTCCGATTACGGCATTCATTGTTTCCTACCATTATGCGCGCTCCGACGGTTTATGTGTGACGCGC
>JARPRH010000042.1:201262-212848 GCA_031763665.1 Calameuta haemorrhoidalis | reverse complement strand
TCGAATTCTGGAGAAGACGCGTGCCTCGAATCTGGATAGAGACGCTTGAACGTGATGCTGCGTAATTGATGGAGCCGTGATGTCTACCGACCAAGAGCACTTGGGGCCTGCGATTACGCAAGGTACGGCACTGTAAGGCCAGGACGTCCCGATGCTGAGCGTCCACGCAGCCACAGGACGCAGTGATGATCTTTGTCACCCCTCGTGCCTTTTCTTTTAGATTTCTCATTCCACGCTATTCTGCCAGCTTCCCCGTAAGCTTCTATTCTGTTAAGATCGCGACACGTACTTTTCTTCCTTCTCTCTTTCTCCCTCAAAACTCGCGCAGCCTGTTATAACAAACTTTGGAAACTAGCTGAGATTTGCATAGCATTAAGAGGACAGGCGTCGCGATGCTACCCGAGAGCGCGGCAACAATATCGCCACTGCGTTTAAGGAGCTTCCAAGGTCCCTGCCATTTACATAAACTACACTCCGCGCCCAGCCGACAGACCCCGACTAGGACGTAAACTTATAATTCTCGGCAATAAACGTCTCCAGCGTTTGTCCTTTGCTTATCGTGTCTCTTTCTATCTCTTTTTCTCTCAGTTATTATTCCTTTCGTTAAAACGGGGAGGGGGAATGGTCAAAGTCCAATCGAAAAAAGCTTGATATGCAATTATATGTAATTAAATTAATTGGGCCACGAGACAATCGCACCAATTACGATACCAATCAACGGGCGCCCTGCGACTCTGAGACGTTTTTACTCGGATGACAAATTCCTTTAATTAGAGGACAGCGGAGTGCGCGCTCTAAAATTAGGAGCCACGTCACACTTCTCTTTTCGACAAGCAGGTAGACGTTGCCAGACTCCACGAGGATTTCCTGGGGAATTCTCGTAGATGAGCTGCAAGGGTCAAAGACAGATACTCGGGTTACAATCAAAAAGAGCGAAGGAGTTATCGCGGAACCGCACTGATTCCGCGACTTTGTTCCTCGAGGTAGCAAGGTGCCGGAGAAATGGAACAGAGAGCACGTGGCGAACATAAAGACCGGAGAGTAACAGAGAAAGCAGAGAGAGAGAGAGAGCGAGACCGAGGTAATCGGCTAAACCCGGCTAGCGGTATGACCCGTACCCGTATAACCCATGGCATTTGCCACTAATGGGACTCCCATTCTCTCATTTAGCGAGTCCCGCCGAGACTCTCCAGGGATGCATCGTGCAATCGTGCGCTGGTGCAACGGTGCAACGGTGCACATATAGCGGAGAGGACAATGTGACTCGCAGGGCGTTTAGCGCGGCAACCGAACGTCAAAGAGCAACGGGAGCTTTGTCAAGATGTCGACGACACTCTCCCGGGTAGCCCGGTAGGTACGTCAATGGCGCCGAGGGAGCCCTCGATCAATGTCAATCAAACGTTAAACAATGCGATGTCGCGCAAAAAGGATTTCATCGTATCGTGGATGACAAAGTACCAACTGGAAAATTCCGCTCTCTCTCTGCTCTTTGACTTTGACTCTGACTCGGAGGGTGGTTCAGAACGATCCACTACGCAATTCCACGAGAAATAGTCTTTCCTTGCCATCAAAGGACTTCGGTCCTTCCCACCCCCAATGCGCTTCACACACTCGCCATCCTCTTCTCGTGCCAGTCGAAGGGAGCTATTTTTATGGCACTTAGCCTTCTCAACGGTAACACAGACTGAAACACTTGAAAAACACTTGTGCACATTCCGTTACGTTTACGCAACGCAGCGACTTCTAGCAGCCGAGAAACTCGACCCGCCACCGCGAAGCTACGTCACCATTTCATTTATTTCTCGTGATCCTTATTGTTGCGTCAAAGGGAAAAGAAGAAACGGCAGATGGAAAAAGGAGGATGTGACGGGGATTTTACAGCTGTCAAAAAATGTATATTTTTGCGAAATCAAGTGTCATCGACACTTGGCATTGTCACCAATGTCGTCGTCTTATCATACCCGAAAGATTAGGGTGCGAGAGGTTACGGAAGGGAAGATTCGAAGATCCTAAAGAAATTCCATCCTACGATAATAATGGAGACGCAGTGGACATGGGAAACAATGGTGGATTGTACATAAAGTAAAATCACTTGGGTAGGTATACAAGAATATTTTATTCGTCGAAAGTAACAAATATACAATCTTCTAAATAAACTGTGTCGTTTAAATTAATATGGTACATATGCAATGACATTACCAAATGGTATAAACTCCTAAAACACATCCGACCACGTACGAATGTTAACCGCGTATTGTCAATGTAGAAAAAGAATTAATCTAAACATTGGAAATGTAAAATACCTCCGGCTGTTGAAAGAACGAGCAACTGAACGAATAATTTTGGCACGATTCTTAAAACCAATAATATCTCACGTTTCCATAACAAATCGAGAATTCGCTCTTACACCGCTTCATTTTTTTCGATTCTTCATTTTCTGGTAAATAACATCTTGCCTTTATCTATACAGAACTATCGCGTTCCGAACGCATCCGAGAAATTTGACAGGTGTCGGGGGGGCGCTGGCTGGCATATCATGACAGCACCTCTCGCCGCCAACATTTTCATTCAATGGGCATCGAATAAGTTTAATCCATTCACAGGCTGTTCGACGAGATTCAAACGATGCTGGACCGAAGCGATCGCGTCGCGACTGTCAAATGTGCGCGGTGCGTTAGAGACTTGCGTAGCTCAGTATATAAATATATATTTATATCCATGTATCCATGTATTCATATATCCATATATATCTATATATCCACATATCCTTCTAACTGGTTTTTCTATGTGTGCCTCTCATTCTTTCTTTCTCTATATATGCTTTTTTGTGAATGGCGTATCTCTATATACATGCTCGCTAATGCATTCGCAATACTTGCCAGTCATACACACAAGATACAAACGCATCGTAATCTTCTCCCGTGTCCTTTTGATTCCCCCTACGCTTCTATCCGATGCTGCGTCGAGTTCGAGCCAAAGAACGACCGAAGAATCGATAGGCTGGACTCGCTCCGATTCTCTGGTCGTTCTTTACGATTACAGTCGCACTTACTTTACTCTTTACTTCTATACTTTTTGCTTTATACTTTTTTTTCTTTTTACTCTTTACGCCAACTCTAGAACTATATACAAAAGGAGGAGCGACACGCGCCTCCCGTCGCCTCTCATTGTATCTCATCGTATCGCATCGCGCACAGTTAAGGCAGTGTGTCTCTTTTATACTGTCCGTTTCTCTTTAATTCTTCCCTCGATTTCCCCATAACGCGAAAACACACTCACAGAGTCGTCGGGATTATTCACAGCCAGGGACCCAGTTGAGCTTCCAGAATGGTCGCAGCATCCGTCCTTCCCATCACTCTCAGATGATTAAGGAGATCCGTGACGGCGGTGGGTTCCCGATGCCTTGCCTCCCAGAGGTCCAGAATATGCTCGGTGGGGCTGGCTTTCGTTGCAAAGTAGTTTATATACCTGAAACATGTGATATCGCATCTGCAGTTCAGCCGCGATATCAGTGTGTCTTTGAGGGGCCACCTCCTTAGGGGTTATAACGAACAAAAGACCCTCGAATGGGACACCAATGTTGCGACTCGACTACGGTCGACTGTGAATCCAGATGAATCCCAAAGAGAGAGAAAGAGAGAGAAGTGTATTCGATCTAGGTCAAGGGATCCGTAGGCCATGAAAGCAAGGGGAAGAGAGAGGAGAAAGAGAGAAAGAAAAATTATCTTCTGTGGAGCGGATACTGACCTGTCAACCTGAAGCCTCTGCGCTAGCATTCTCCAGTCGTTTCCGAGAGCATTCGGGGGGTCGAGGCACTGGCAAAGTTGCTTCCTGAGAGACCTCGTGAATCTGAATGGACGTAGAGTCGCTGAATCCGTGGTAACGTTGTTCGCGTGACCACTGCTCACTACGGTTACTTCCCTGAGGGGTCTTGTCACGCTTCCGGAAGATACGAGCTGCTTCGCACCGTCGTAGACGATCCGAAAGACCTGACGAGTTTCCGAGGTACCCTGGCAGACCTGGAGCTTATAGCTCCGAGTACTGGATGGACCGAATCCAGTGTCCAGAGCGAAGCTCACGTGACGGGCGTTTCCCTGGGAGTTCCAGACGTCGCGGAACGACATCTCCTGGTGCTCGCTGGGAGATTTACTTTGCCACTCGTTGCCAACTTCCTCCAGACTTATACGAAGAGGCTCCCCGTTGTCCTGATAGAGCAGCGTCCTGGGCTTGTCCAGCAGGTACCCCCGGATCAGAGATTCCCTGTCGACGATCACCTTGGTCGCAGCCTTCGTGTCCTCGACGGCGTAGACCCGCACGCATCCGCAGCACTGTCCAGGATGACTGGCGAATATCGCGAGCTTCAAGCGTTTCGTCGCCATCGAATTCTCGCAGCTTTGTCCGGCCAGGACGTAACCGCGAAGCTGCTCCGTCACGATGAAGGCCTCCGCGTGATCAAGTTGCGTGAAAAGCGGCGTGTTTATCGTTTCGCTGCCAAGCGTCAGGACGCGGGTCCAGCAGATGAGCTGCTCCTTGCCAGAAGGATTCCCGTCAGTCTCCGAGTCCTCGATGTCGGACGCCCAGACACTCAGTTCCCAGGCGCCGGGATGCAGCATGGCGCAGTGTTCGAATTGCAGGATCACTGGCTTGTTGAAGGATGCCGAAGAAGGTCCGCACGTGACAACTGCCGAAAGCTGCGTGATGCCATCTGCAGGGAGAAACCGGAAAAAGACATTCTTCAAGGATCGTCACTTTAATTTCCCGCAGGACTACCGGAGTGACTCGACTAACCGGGCAATCGGGGCCTGAACCGATCCTCGTCCAGGACAGCCAGGTACAGTTCCTCCCTCAAAGGCTTAGGCACCGCGCCCTCGGGAACGGACATGGAAATCCCGGCATCCGGAAGAACGAGAAGAGCACCGCGTGCGTTGACAGCGGCCCGAGCGACGTTTCCGCTTTCAAGTTTTGGCAGCCTGACGCTCTCCGACGCGACGTTGTACGTCGAGTCGGAGCTGGGATAGGAGGAGCCGCTAACGACGCTGTTCTCACTGTCGGAATGGATCTGTTTCTCGCTGCAGGATTCTTGTGTGGACGTGCTCGGGGTGGGAGACATAGGAGAGGGTTGCGCTGGACCAATCGAGAGATGCGGAACGTCATAATGATGCTCCGAGAGAGATCGGGACATTGAGAGTTTCGGATCGAAGGGATACTCGTAGCAGGCCGGCACGCTGGTAGCCGTCACATCCGGCTGCAGGCTCAACTTTTTGTCCTGGTCAGGAAAGAATTCCGGCTGGAACTCTGAAACGTTTTCAATGACAACGACCGAACTCATTTGCCTGCCCGATCGGATCCTGACTGCAGATGCAACAAAGCACGCGCGAGGGATGTAAATTCTTACCGTTTCGAGCCATCGAGTAAAGCGAGTGGTCACGTCCCTTGCGTCTGAGCAACCTGGCAAGGAAAAATGCCAGCCCGCCGATCACGATGCAGGCAACCGTCAATCCAATGTAAAGGGCCACGTCCATCTGACGATTCGCTGAAATAATAGTCTTCGTGTCTCTGAGTCGAACAGGTGCGTGAGCGCGTGGGTGCGTGCATCCCGCGTTTCGTGCGTTTTCGATCCTCCTTATTTTTCAAGAGTTTCCCGCGAGAACTGACCGCCCGTAAAAATAGGTTAGACACGTGTGGCGTCCATATTTTATCACCCCCTCGAGAAAATCGACGCAAGTCCGTAAGAATTGAGGCGAAGAACGGGCAGTCGCGGAGAGATTATGGAGTACGTCCTATGCCGTACGATAATAGTACTTTATTTGCATACACGATCAATTTCCTTTCTCGCGAGGGAGGAGCAGCTACCGATTACATAATTTGCTTCAATATTAAAGCTACCCCGCGGGGCCAAACGTATATCGCGTGCAACTTTGATGTGCACCGCTCGATAAAACCCTACTAGGCTAACCAAACCCTTGGCTACATCGGTTCGAGCTATTGTTTCAATTGTTTATGTCGCCCGTACGAAGCTCCGAACAATTAGAGTACTCCCTGCTGCCCGTCAATAATTCACTGCTCCTCTAATTAAAAGTAAATACCCCGAGTGGAACGAAGCGAGCGGCGCTACAGATTCGCAGGGAGCACTCATTCCTCCCGTTCGAACTCTTCCGCGCGTAACCCTCGCGCTACGGCCCATGTGGCCTGTATGTATACGCGTGTAGTCTCCACATATGGCATTTATCGGAAAGCAGCACCACTTCTCGTCGAGAATTGCGGCCGCAAGCAATATGCGTAGACTCGGATCCTTTGAACATCTTGAGGTTTCGCGATCGCCTCGTTACGACAATGGCTGAATAGCTTAGCCACCCTTCCTCCACGTTGCCGCCACCGGTGGCTTCTCTTCAGTACGAGATTAGGTTAGCCCCAGTTTCACAAGTATACCCGGAGGAACGAACTAGGGGCCGACGCAATGAAGATTATATTCTATCTTATCGACGAATTCAGCACGCAAACGAACCGTGTAGCTAGGGCGGCATAAATTTAAATATTCCCTCGGAGGAGCTACCGACAAAAAAGAGACTCTTATCTCATCCGTGGTTCGACGGTTTGTCGGTTCGACGATTCGATGCCAGTGAAATTTTTTGGAAAAGCTTATTTGTTTGTAAAAGAGACTTACCTTCCTCCGTCAGCTGAGCACCTCCCATCTTGGCGCTACCTACTGGAACCATCGAAACAGTTTTTATCTCGTGTCAATTCTGGGATATCTTGCGATATCGTGATGATATACTCTGGTATCTGGTGTGAACGTAAGAGACGAACCACAAGGAGTAGGAAAGGGACGACAGAAAACGTGAAGGCATTTCTTTCCCTTCGTCTTTTTTCTTTTTTTTTTTCTTACTTCATCTTTCATGCTTTTCCTACTCCTTGACTGCGGCTCCAGCTAGGAAAATAAAACCCGTAGCTGTCTACATATAGAGTCCAGTAGCGAAAAGTTTACCATTGCACATCCCTCCGGTGCAGTTTGCTACGGCGACGTCTCTGCCTGGGCAAGTGCGACCCCCGTGACTCGGTGCGGGTTCGTCGCAAGACCTTCTCTTCGTGTGAGTGCAGTCGGTCCCACAGACAGACCAGGCTGACCATCTGGACCAACCCCCGTCGACAACTGCCAACAGAAAACTCTTTCTCTATCGAAGGGAACTCAACTTGTGGGTGTGTTAACACTGGTAAGATTTGCGAACGGCTTTTTCGAGTCACGAGCTTCCAAGAGGTAGGCAAACAGAGGAAGAAAAGGCAGTGAAAAAAAAAAGAGAAAAGGAATGAGAGAGAGAAGTGAATAAAAGGAGGAAAAAAGATGAAAAAAGACTCGAGTGACGAAAACTCCCGGGAAAAACGACGGTGATAACGTCAGCTCGAATCTCTTATCCTTTATCTCGTAAGGGACTTACCCAGGGTATTGGAGAACTCCTCGAGGGCTCCCACTATTCCCAAGAAAGCGTGCGAAGACAAACGTGAGAATACATAGAAATACCCGGTGTTAAAGGGAAGCGAGGGGAACCCGATTTCACCGAAATCGACTGCGATCGTTCGCTCGAGTAAGCAGCCTTCGTCGATTATAATCAGAATCGCCAGGGTTACCCTCGTGTTCGAAAGTTCGTAAAGTGCGAGTGGGGGAGACATTTACCAAGGCAGATATTACGCAAGAGAGTTCGGAGGACTCACCTGGACACCCGGCGTTGCAGTCCATCTTATGCATAGCTGGTCCCAAACACGGTTGGCCGCCATTTATCGGTGGTGGATTCGTGCAAGTCCTGGTTCGCTTCTGACCAGCCTTCGCGCAACGCGAGTGACACTCCGACCAAGCAGACCAGGAGGACCAGGACGACCAGCCTCCATTGACTGAAATTTCGAAAATGACCGATCTCGATCAACAGAACGTGATTGGGTCCTACTGCTCCTGGGTCCCCAGGATGATGAGCTGATCTTACCATAGACAGTAAGACTGGCTGGTTCGCTCAAACGCTTAGCTGCGATGTTCTCGGCGACGCAAGTGTAGTTAGCCTGGTGGGTGAGTTTGGCTTGTCCTAGGAGAAGATGTCCCTCGCTAGAAACCAGGAGGGTGTCGGTATCCACGTCCAAGGGTGCCCCATTGCGCAGCCAGTAGACCCTGGGCGGTGGGACCCCGACGGGCGGGAGACATCTCAATTCGGCACTCTGGCCTGCTTCGACCGACATCGAATATGGCGGCGATTCGAACTGCTTCCTCAAATCTGCAACAGACAGGAAGGAGCTCGCGATGATAGTTTTCCTAAGGCGTGAAGTTAAAATTAACGACGTACTTACAGGCATCGTCCACGGAAGCCGGCTGGCTCTTTATCTGTCCGGAGCCCGACCAAGCATAGCACTCGCATTTGAATTTGTCCTTGCCAAAGTACTCTTCGATCTCGTTCCTCGTCACATTCAGTTCGCACTCGACGATCCTCGTCCCGGTATGTGGGTCTACAAAGTCCTGCTGCTGCGTGCCCTCGACTCTCACCCCGTTGCACTTGAAATATATCAGAAGAGCGTGGGACGCCTTGCAGCGCAAGATTGCCGGTTTGCCCTTCACGACGAAGGAGTCGACGGGTTCGGTGAGGAAGACAGGCAGATAGCCGCCGCCTTCCGATATGAATTCCGTGTCGCTGACTATCGTGGCGGAGGGCATGTCGTCCTCCTCCAGGAGGTAGGATTCCTCGTCTTCGGCAGCATCGTCGGCCTCTGCAAGGAGATATCGTCGAGGAATGATCTTGCATCGTAGCTTCGAGACACGGAGCGTTGCCGATCGACGTTAACGAGATCGGACTTGGGGAAGACAGGGAGGCTTAACACGCACCGGTAAAGGAGACCACGTTTCACAAGGCAATTCAGTACCGTTTATATTTAAAGCCCCGCAATTCGCCCTACTACTTCGCTAATGTAAAAAAAAAAAAACAGGAAAAAGAGGGAATTTTCATCGGTTTCCAATAATTCCCTCCGATCGAGAAACGGGAAACGTTATTGGTTGCAGCCGCAGTTCCACAGGGTCCTCACGTTAATCAACCGAATACTCGAGCACTGTGGCTCCTCGTTACGTCCTCCTGGCCAGCCAACGGTACTCGTGTCTATCTGCTGGTCCAGGGGACTCTGGCACACGTAACGCAGCCAACGCACGTAACACTCGTAACACGTAACCGATATACTCAGGCGCGTGAAAATTTCGAAGGGCCAGTTGCACCGCAGGTTCACGAAATCTCCCTCAGGTAGAGATTGTCACAGTGGTACGAGGCTATGTCCTAACGGAGAGTAGGAAGATGCTGCGCGTCCGTGCACGGGGGATACGTACCTAGACCACACACTGTGCTCCCTGTTAATTAACGAAGCTACCAAAGAGCCTACAAGTGTCGGAGCAGTCGAGAAGGACAGAAGCACCGAAGAACAGGCATTCCCTTGTTTCCCTTCTGCCTCGTACCGACGCTCGTTATTTTAGTCGTTTCGATAGTCGCGTGACTCTCCAGCCTGCGCGGGGGCAGGAGGGACGGGATTTCTTGGGATTTCCAAAGATTCCTGGGGGCAGTCGTGCCTTGAGGTCCTATCGGGTTTTAAAATAATGGGGCCTTCGATTATCCGGACCCATGAGCGTCTGCCCCCAGGGGGAGAGATACATCGGAATATTGAGAGGAGGCCGGAAGACGCGTATAATAAAACCGCCAGCGCGATCGGTTAAAGCGTGTAATTAAGCGTATAACAGAATCAGATACGTGGCCTGGTATAAGCGCCCCCCGTGGATAGCCACTCGCTGGGATTCGAAACTCGCGAGCCAGCCAACCAGCTAGCGGATGAGAGGCAAACCGATCGGTTATAGCGAACGAAAGAGTGGACTCGAACAAACGCGAGCGCACCGAATAGAGAGCACCGAAGGCATCGAATGCGGCTCGCCGAACAATTTCACTAAATTTTGTTAATTCGCTGCTCCCTCAATTTCCATTGCCGCGATTACATCAATGTCGCTGGCTAAAAACTCACCGTGAATGAGAGCTCAGTCTCCCGGCATCCAGTCATTCCGCAGCTTTAATTTTACCACTTTGTTACTCCTCCCAATCCTACCTCTCCTACACTATTCTCAAGTATTTAAGAGGCGCAGGTGCAACGCGACCGACCCTCCCTTTGCTTTACCTCTATATTGACCCTTCCAACCCATTTTACCTCAGCTCAAAGGATCCTCCCGGCACTCTGGTCCTACGTTTCCCTGCACGGATCAAACAATAATACGTGCTTGCATAATCGCGAGCTCTACGGGCGGCATCGCATTTGATTTATTATAATTAAAGTTGACCCGACCTTTCGCTGGCGGACCATGCACGACCGAAGGGACTCGGGTCTCCGTTGCCGAGAATGCGTTGACGAGAGGCACCGGCTGATATAAAAAGAGGC
This sequence comes from Calameuta haemorrhoidalis, assembly GCA_031763665.1. Taxonomy (NCBI): domain Eukaryota; kingdom Metazoa; phylum Arthropoda; class Insecta; order Hymenoptera; family Cephidae; genus Calameuta; species Calameuta haemorrhoidalis. The sequence goes on along the minus strand of JARPRH010000042.1, from coordinate 202,414 downwards.
CGAGCCGCATCTTAGCAGCACTTTGAAATCAGGCGCAATCAGGTGCACTCGGCCGTCCGAGAATTTTTCCACGAGGCAGCTTGGAGGAGCAAAGTGCTTGCTGATACGGGAGAAGCAGGGGAAATCGGAGCCAAAGCCAAAAGACAAGCAAAGTGAGAGACGGTGGGACCAGCGACAGAGTTCAAGAGGGCACCGAGGGAGAAAAATCGGCGATGCGTCGCGACGGACAAATAGGGAAGAGCGAGCCGTTAGCTCTGCCGACGCCCTCTCCCATTTGCTCTCACCAAGAAAGGTGGAGTCATTCGTCACTCGCGCACGACAATAATTAGTCCTCTCTCCGTCCCTCCGTCCCTCCGCGACAGCGAGTATTTCTCATTTGCCTGCGGGCTGCACTAGGCGAAGGGATGGAGAGAAGGAGAGAAGAAGATGGAGGATCCAGTCGGCCGAGCGCCGCTACAGGTCGATCTATCATTCCAAGAGCTGAACAATCGGGGCTAGCTTGAAGGAGTACTCTCGGTATCCTCGAAGATCCTTGCCGACTGCACCTACCTTCGTCCGAGGTGAAGGGACGTGCTTCCTCGAGGAAGGCGCAGAAGAGCAGCAGCACCAGGAGGCAGGATCGTCGTGGCTTCATCGCGTCGGGATGCGATCTGGACTCCCGTCTCTATTCACTCGTCCATCGTACAGAATAAACAGACACTGCACGGAAACTGCAGTTGGTATTTCAACTCTTGCACACACACGGGATTAGTCACACTGAGCACAGACAACCGTCTCCGCACTGCACTTGCACTCGACGACCCACTTTGACGAATCTCCTGGGAGAGCAGCTCGTGCCTCGACGAACCTGCAACATAGATTCGAGAAGAGAATAATCACTCTGACATATATACTATCTTAAGCTCGCTCTTCTTATACCCGCAGATGCTGCGGGCTATGCGAGAATCTCGCGGCAATAAGCAGTGCAGCGACGCACGATGCACCAAAGTGCAGTTGGCCGGCGATGCTGCACTCGAAGATTCAAAATTTCGAAAAGGAAACCTGTCTCTGGAAAGCGATTCGGGTCACGAGTCTTGTTCGAAAGACGTGTAACGTTCCAATCGGTTGAACGTGGCCCAGGGCGATCGTTTATCAAGAGGGATCTTCTCTCTC
>JARPRH010000042.1:177372-195117 GCA_031763665.1 Calameuta haemorrhoidalis | reverse complement strand
CCTCTATATTGGCAAGTCATACTGCTCGCGACTACTTTTGCCAACTTTCTTTTTCATTGGAACTCTTTTTTTTCTTTCTCCTTCTCTTTCCGACTCGTACCCGATCCCATCGACAGGATAATTTGCACGGCATACGGTGAACGTGTGTGCCGGCGTACCGTTAAAGTTGCGTCATGTGATTTGCGGGGGCAGCTGTAAAATTTGGTGCAGGGAGACTCGTTCGATCGCGCTAACTTCGAAAGGTCGGAACGAAAGTGGTTCATTTTTATTTTCTATCTTTCTCTGTACACGACCGGTTCGAGAATTTGGATCAGTGGCCGCGTACGTGCATTCTCGCAGCTTTATTCTCATACATCAAAAGCAGTCTAATCTATAAATAAAATCGTGGCGACGATTGTCGCGGAATTTGAACCAGTGCGTGATTCATCCCCGCGGTTTAACTGATAAATCGAAATCTTCCAAAAAAATTATGTGCTCTACATATCGAGCCTATTGTACCTATAAATATATGCATAAACATGTACATACACGTCAGGATACACTTTCACAAATGCGTGACCACGTATCGAGGACTCCGTATCCCTTTCACGATCATTTACCAAAGTCTACCCTGACCTATCGTAGCCATTATAATTAAAAAAGAGATTAAGGAGAAAGCAAAAGAAAGAGACAAGCCTATCCTCCGTTACACAATATGCATCCTGTGCTCTCGACGTTCCAGTTTTAAAGGCATTCTAAGGCGCATCGCTTCCTGACAACAGATACGCGATCCTCGACGACGCGACAGGAGACCAGAAAATAGTAATTTCGTTCTTTGACAATATTATTGGCCATTTCGTAGGTGATTTATTGTCAGACGTATATTCGGGTGGCCTCGCACACTGTATTTCATGCACAAGTCCGTTACTCGAGCCAATCTTAGAACGTTCCTAGTTCTGCCGCACGATGGAGGCACAGGAGTTTGCCGGGCTTTTGCCATCCAAGTCCCAGCAAGAGTTTCGTATCGGGGTCGTGTTTCCAGGAGTTTACCTGTTTTTTTCTTTACTACACGCTTTAAACAAACTCATCCGCAGGCCTTTTTGTCAGGAGCCCAAGGTTGACCCGTGAACAATTTCTAAGCCGATTCTCTTTTATTTTCAACGCCCGTCCGTCAGGTCACAGTTTTTGTCTCGAGGGAACTTGTTGTTATTTCTATTAATGGCTTTCTTTACATTTACATTGTACTAAAATTATTGTCCACGGCCAAAAGGAATTTACTGTGGCATGCAACGCGTTATTCGCGTTCGAGCATTATCCAAATCGAAGTGTGTAATAATTAACGTAAGATCGCGATAGGAGAGTTCATTATCGCGAAGCTATATATATTCGGCTGCCACTTCGCCTTTGCGATAGTTATCTGTCTATTATTTCTTGAAATGCCTGTACGCGCCTATTCCGATATACCCAGGAGTTATTTAGCACGATGAAAGAGGATTATTATTAATAGGATGGACCCGACTTGCAGAATAGAGACTTACTAAGAATTCTGAGTCACCGGTTCATTCGTGAATGTTAAGCTGGTGGCCACCTTGCCAATTTTCTTTTTTCTTTTTTTCTTTTCTTCTTCACTCGCGAATTCTCTCTTGAAAACGTCGTTACTTCGTGCTCGAGGTATTTCGATGATTAATCGCGTGTATTTGAATTTGACAGTTGAAGATGCCAGTGCCGACCTGGGCCTGTTCCGATCTAGGACTCATAGACGAACCCGTGGACACAGCTACGGTCGTCTCCGAGGACATCTGGAAGAAATTCAACCTCGACTTCCCTCTGGACATCTACAGTGACCGCGCGGAATACGACTGCGGCTTCCCAGAGGACAACAGTGCGGACTGCCGAGACAAGAGCGCGAGCGTCAAGTTCCGTAAGATCCGTCATCACGATTGCATGTGGGCCGGACTCTGCATAAGCGAGGAACACAACAGGACGCTTCCGGCGAAGAAGGATAATCAGTCGATACAGAAGAAGGTGCCGGCCGGCCGAAGTCTCCTGATATCACGTGCCGCGCAGTCTTGTCAAAGTGTCAAAAATCTCGAGAGCGACGGCGACTCGACCAGACCGGAAACGCCACAGAGTTCGGATTCGGATACCGAGACGGTCGACGAGCCGCCGCAGTTCAAGCACGATCAGATCAGCATCAACGAGAAGCTGTCGGAGTATCTGGGCGTCGCGAAGGCAGCGCCCGTCAGCGAGGTCACGGGTCAACTTGTCAGGAGGACCCACGAGAAAAGGAAAACGGAAGAGACGAGCAGTTGCGGTTTGAGGAAGGAAACGGAAATCCGAAACACCCTGAGCGATCACTGCTACCACTTGAATCAGACGGCTAGTAAAAAGCTGGACCACTTGGGCGTGCAGACTCCATCGGACTCCGGTAAGTTGACGAGAAAAAAAAATTTTTTTTTTTTATTTTGACGTACCTATTTATAGATAATCTTGCGCGTGCTCTTCCGTTTCGAGTTTTAAGTGCGAAAGCAAAAATAAAATACTCTCAAGTGGATTCGGCTCGTTCGATGGGTCAACAAAGTGCAATTGCGTCCTCGCGATATTCGAGGACCCACCCACCCGCGCACGCGGAGGGTCTGCGACCAATGGAATCTGCGTAGTTAGCTTTCGGGGAAATAAATAAATATCTGAATTAATCAGCCCGTTAATAAACAGGATCTTATCGCGAGAACCATTTCGAGGAGTTTTAATCAGTTCTCAGGATGAGTAAGGAGGATGAAAAAGGCGCCGGGCGATCACGTGAAGAATTAACTTCTTTCTTTTATCTCTCGGATTTATCTAACGCCGGAAAAATCAAGATATCGGTCGTCATGCACGTAGAACGAAGCACATACGCGTGACTAACTCGTATGCGACAGTTACAGCGAGAAAGGCGCGGCGAGTGGCGAGGGCGACGGGGGTGGCCCTGAAAACATTGCACCACATGCTGAAATCCTCCTATTATGTGTAATAAGACATGCTAAAATATATATGTATATATCCTCATCTTGCTAACAATTTATCTAGCAGCGACGTCTGGCGTCTCTAACTGTATATAGAGTCTACTGTTGCCGTATCTATATCTATAGTATGTACTGTTGTGTGCGACGTCGTTATTCAGTACTAGCTATATATATATATATATATATATATATATATATATAGAGAGAGAGAGAGAGAGAGAGAGAGAGAGAGAGAGAGAGGGATGGAGTGAGAGAGGGAGAGGGGGTAGAGAGAGGGAGAGTCCTTTAACTGGAAATCGCATTGAACACGCGTACCAACATACATCCCTGCACAGATGCACGAGGCGACCCGCTACGTTCCTACGTACGCGGTACTATATAATGTTGCGTTCGTTTTCTGAAAGTAGTAGGCTTTGTTGTAACCGGGGTAACCTAGTAATTTGGGTGCCCCACAATCTTACAGATTACATCCCACGATGCCTGGAAGCAGAATTATACTCTCGAGCATAAGTTCTCTGCCTTTCCCGGCATATTTTTTTAACGATCTCTACTATAATTCCGAAAGGAGACTCTTTTCCCTCCCTCCCACTCTCTCACATTTTTGGACTGGTCCTTCGGGATAATCACGCACGTCGACTCTCGCTGCAGATTCATAGAAATTCGGACAGGCGCGTCCTCTCTATGTCCTGCGATTCTCTTCATTTCCACTTTTCCACGATGCCGATTTATGGTTCGAGAACTACCGCGGCGATGATGCTGCGACGCAAAGCAGGTCGCCACTAAAAATGCCCTGCAGGAGAAAAAGTTATGAGGGTGCGGATGGTTCTCGGCATTCCAAGAGGGTAGTCGGTAATTTGCGGTAGCCCACTTTACAATTAGCCGTATCTGTCGAATGGCTGCGTAGGCTGGGAATTCTCTAGACGGCCATTGCCATTAAACCAGCTTAATCGAGTCCGAGGAAAGATTATAGAGCCAAAGATTTAAGAAAGCGAATGAATTTCGTTGACCAGGAGGCAGAGATCACAGGAACGCACACGCATTCCGCCGGTTAACGTATCTTCTTCTCTTCTTCTCTTCTTCTCTTGGTCTTCCGAGGCTAACCTGTTATTAGGGGAGCCCCGGCGTCCCGGCGTCTCGGCGATTAGATTGCGCTAATGGCGAACCGCTGTCTCGGCTCTCGAACTACGAGGAATCGGGCACTCGGCCACTCGGAGATTCAAGCATGGGAATCGGCCAGGGAAGAAAAAATTGAGGAACAGAGAAATGGAGAACCTTTCCGAGGAAGAAGCTCGAAAAACACAGACTGCTATTCGCATTGGAAGGGATGCCTGTGTAATTTCCCTCGATTATCCTGGCGTCATTGGTACAGCTAACTGGAACCACCTCGAGCAACCTCAGGAGTCTTTCTCTTCTATCCCTTTGAAGCCATTGTGGCTGTTGTTCGCGGGCGTTTCGTATTTCCCGTGGGAACGCACCCCGCGATCAGATCGACAAAGGCCCAAACGTTTAATAAATAAATTGATCGTATTTCTCCTTAGTCTTTCGATCCTCCCCGACTACCAACCGTTTCCGGCAACGTGACACCCAGGAGCCTGCATGCGTTTCGATGGAACTTGACTCCATTTTCCATCCAGTAAGAATGCCAGCAGAACCAGCAGAAGCAGCAGTCGCTCGAGTATAGCCGCAGTGTGCAGTCTCTCCACTCGCTGCGGGATACGTTTGTGCAACAGGCTTTGCTCGCAACTCCGTGCGCTGCTTATGCAATCGTGAATGAGACTGCGTTCCTGAGTACTTGGATTCTTTCAGAGGAGTCCGGGTCACGTTCGAGCGCTCCGTTTCAATTAAGCCCAGGGGAATCGATTAGGCGAGGCCGCCCATTGGAAATGCGCCCGTCGTCCAGCTTCCTTGGTGCTCTCGAGTCTCGAGAATACTTGGACCTCCTACAATACGCCACTTCGATCACCTTTCTCAGCCTTTATCTTAAAACTGTCCAGGTGACTGGTGATTTTGCAAATTGAAGAGCTGCTTGTGATAGGTTGTCCTTGCCCCCTCCACCACCACCCCCCGCACCTTCATCGTACTCCTGCTAATTAATACAATTAATATCTTCTCGACGAGTACCTCCCACGGTCGAGAACAAGGCAGAACTTTCGGTTACGCAGCGAGGGGTTGTTCGAATGCCCAAATAACCCAAAGGACCCGAGAGCCAAATACCTGGTGGTTATCCAGGGTACCTGCGGGACTCAACTAGACCCAGAACAACCCCCCGGCGCGCGGTCCCAGAGACACGGCACTGGGAATGGGGAGTGATCGATAGGCCATACAAAAGGCTAAGGATTAATGGATGGATGGATGGGTGGAAGGGTGGACGGGTGGATACTTGGATAGATGGGGTTACCGATGCTCCCTTCATTCCATCCCTTCTTTCTGAGTGAATTTTCTCCCGCGAGAAAAGAAAGGTCGCGCGTGGTCGCGGCGTACGACATCGATATCCTCGACCACCCAGTCACTTGTACTTTTTCAAATTTCTAGTTATTTACGCCACTCTCTCTCTTTCTCTTTGACGTTGCCGCAGATCTTCGTATTTCATGGCAGAGGATTGCTCTCTTCTCGGAGCCTGACGCGAAGCTCGCGAATCCCATTGCACAATGGACGGTAGCACCGGGCCCTTTGTAAGAGCTAACACGTAAGCCACTCTTCGGAAAAGAGGCCAGCCGGAAAAATCTCTTCGCTTTAATTCACTTTCAACAATGCGGATCCTCTTTCCACTTTCGGGTCAAGGAGTCCATTTTCAAGACCGCTGCCTGGCGAGAGTCTTACGAACTATTTTTCTCTTTGACAATGTAACGCTCGTTTGTCCTTTAGTTTGCCAGACTAGACGCATTGATGACTTAGGTTACGCATCGCAGTATAATATACGTTACGATGCGTTCGTGGAGGAAGGAACGAAGAAAAATAAATGGTGGCTTGCGACTTCGTTAAAGTAGTGAAAAGTTTTGAGGAGACTATCTTATCGACTGGTCCAGCCGAACTGGAATTTAATTCCTTGGGACGCTAGTCGCGAGATCAGGTTGGACCTATTGAAACTTCCACGAGGACTCGACGCAGGCATTCGTTCTTCTCGATAAGTGGGAAAGGTTTATGAAATTAAATCTTTTGGGCAAAGGGCCAATCGCGAAAGAAGATCGATGCATTCGCCTTTCCTTGACAAATCTTTCAGAAGTTGGAAGTATCAGCGTCTACAACAGCACGGAACGCTCAGTGTCCCGTGAAGGAGGGACTCCTAGAAGAAGCGGAGAAAGAGAAGGAGGAGAAGCAGAAGAAGAAATCGGTAGGTCGTGGACATTTGGACAGCGGTAAACCGAGCACGTCGCCTATTCATCCTCTGTGAGTTTATCTCTCGGGATGATTTTATTTTTCGCCCAGTTTACCATAAATCACGTCGTTTTTACGGAGCGAGTTTTTCCACCGAAGATCCGACGTGGAAAGGGCTGATTAAACGGGTTATTAATTATACCGCGCCGACAGAGATGCATATGCCGCGTAATAAATTGGGGAGCGTTTTTACGGATTCCTTAACGGTGTCGAGTCGCGACGCTCGAATGCTCACATTCTACGCGTCGCGGCAGGACAGATAAACAGTCAGATGTTTGGAAATTCTGCTTTAAATCCTTACCAATTTACTCTGATTATCATCGACCACTCGGGATGTAGAGCACGAAACCAGCACGAAACCAACACGAAGGTCCCTGTTATCGCTGCTTAATAGAGACGTTTCTTGGCTCCACTGGGCTAACAAAGAGGCGCTACGCTCATTGTTACAGGCCGACTTACGGCTCACGGTTCACAGCACAGAATCGAGATCTCGCAACTCGGGGCTACCGGCACACGTTCATTAATTCAAATCAAATGCTGGACCACGATCGGCGCCCCTCGTCCTATTGGAAAACTTATTGTTGCTGGCAACCACGAGTACTCGCTTTGTCCCGAATATTATCTGTCTTCGAGATGGAACAAAGGTATCTCGTGGCATTCTGGGGCATCCTACCTATATACGCGTGCTTTGTAGCCTGTGCCTATCCCATGCGATTCCTCGGTGACGGCTCGGGTACAGAGGACGGGTCCTGGCCAAAGGTATTTGAGCGTTGATTCTCCGGGACTGAGAATCGCACATTCCGGCGACTAGAGGATCGACGTGAATAGGCGAACTGCCGAGTGAGCGACGCACCCACACCGCAAGAGAAGGCGCCGCCATGCTTGAATATCGAGCAGCCAAGAAAGCGGACATGGAGTTGTCGCAAGAAAGGCTCGTTACTCGAGGCAAGTCCGAGAGTTTGAACTGGACGGTAAATGGCTGCCGGCTTGCATAAAATCATTCGACGTCTCGGTAAGCCGAGCGCGAATAAATAAACGTAACGAGTCCTCGTAATTCGTCGCCCGCGGCGACTCGCTCGACGCGCTCGATTCGCTCGATTCGCTTGACTTTCTTCACTCGGCCAGTATCTTAGGAACAAGTTGCGAATTTCGATTAAACCAAAGTAATACAGGGAAATCGAAATTTTACAAAGTTGACTTCGACCGGCTCTACGCCTCTGACTTATGATATTTTGAAAACGAAATTGCTAGTGAAAATGCCTGAAAAAAAAAGTAAAAGCAACGAAAAGATATTTCGCGTCGTTGAAGAAGATGGAAGGGAATTTTAATATTTCTCAAGACTCCGTAATTCTCTTGACAAACGAATCTCTGAATGGTTGAAGTCGTGACAAACAAGAACCATCTCCTTTGCGGAGCGAGCAGCGTCACCACGAGAGCGCATATTAGAATTCGCGCTTTTGGGTAGCAATCCGACGCCCGCCGTCATCGCTCATGCGGCCCACCGCCCCGACATATTTCTGGACGCCTCCCAACAACTTTTGCATCTCTCGCTTTGTTACCAAAACAAATTACCCACCGAGTCGAGAGGATGAGCCTGCGGGGATGCCATAATAATTGCGAAGCGAATGCGCGGAGATGCGGCGGGGATGCTTTGGGATCCGTTTGTACGTCGTCGTCGCATGAGCCCTGCGTAGGCGTCGTCGTTGGCGTCGTCGTTCCCGTCGTCGAGCGATGCCCTCCCATCGCATGTCTAATCCTCTTGCTTTGAGCCTCGTTTCACTAGTTACCGTTAATAAAAACCATACGGTCGCATCACACTTTACAAAACGCCGGATATCACGGAACACACGCTGTTCTCATTTTCCTTCTCAAAGCGCAGTGTTTTGTCAGAGACACGTCAACTTCTGAGCGCGTCTTCTCATAATTTAAAACGGTAAACGTAGTCCCGTATCTGAATCATCCCCAAATGAAGTCCAGTGTGAAAAAGATTAAATAAGGAACGGGCCACCTGGTCTCGCAAGTGGTCGCTGGAGGAGACGAGACGTGATCCAATCCCATTAAGGCATGGACCACGCGAAACGTTATTTATAGCTACTCGGACGAAACCTCTGAAATTTACTAGAGACGATTTACTGGCCTCACCTTTCTCCAATGAAATTCCTTCCACGAGCCCTTACGAGCTGTACTCCATATAAAGATCTCCCTGTAGAGGGTCCGTCGGAGCAACAGACGAGCAGAAACGAACAGCGAGAGATGCAAGGAGAAGAGTGAGTAAGGAATAAGAAATAAGGGCGAGTCACGTGAAAGAAAGAGCTACTTGGATTTCAGGGGGGGGGGGGGAATATCGCCACTCGAAAAGAAGATGTCGAGGTGAAGGACATGGGTCAGGATTGAATGCATAAAGAGAGGTGGTCAAAGGATCCTGGGGAATCCTTCCATAATGCCAAAACTTACCGGGTAGGTCCAGAGTACACGAGAGACGTATCATGTTGCAGGTAGGATGAATCGGCCAGTGAATGTCTGGGAGACACAACTTTGCGGCGCCAAGGCTGACGGAACGTAATGTCCGGTAACGTCTCACTCGTCCAGGAACCAATTCAATGGAACGTATTTAAAAACGCATCTTCGTGAAAGAATAAGGCTCTGCTACGAGCTCAGCAAAGGACCCGGTTAAGGTCGCGCACTTGGTTCGCTTTATCACAGCTCTCGCTCTTCCTCGGAGATTCACCTCAACTTTTCCCTTCGTCTGCGCGATAAATTAGCAAGGCGCGTTAACGCAACCGCAATGTGAAATGTTCATAATTCTCATCGGTCGCTACGCAAGACCCTAGCAGGACCTCGGTAGGATCATAGCAGGATCCTTGTCCAAGCCGGTTCCCAGTTGAAGAAACCTCAAGGCGTCAGAGGGTTTACGAGGGAGGATGGTGGAGGAACGAGAGAAAGAGGGAGAGAGATAGAGAGAGAAAGAAAGAGAGAGTAAAAGGGAGAAGGAGATGAAGATAGAGAGAGAGTCCTGACTTCGACTCCAGACGCGGTTAGCGATCCGTGCACGAGGAAGTAATATCGTGTATCGCTACATCGAGCACCCACACGTTCGATCGAGCAGAAACCTTTACTGACTCTTGAGGCTTCCCCCCCTCAGCATCCTTTACCCTCCCTTGGAAATCGCTCCTGCGTTCCTTGATTTTATTTGCCCATAGCCTCTCTCCGCATCCTCCTACAACCTCGACTCCTCGGGAAGCTGAAGGATCCTCGAGGTTCAGGTAGAAAAGGTGTAGAAGAGGACGCGTGGCTCGAGACTCTTCGCGGAGGCGGTCAGATGCATTAAACGAGCTGTGCAACGTGTCCAGTGCGTGACCGAGGAGACTGGGAGACTCCAAGAATCCGAGACAACAATCGGAGCATGATTATCCTCGGGGAAGGTCTTCCTCCTCTGCAGCTCACGGCTAACCTGCCTCTTTAATTGCTCGCGACGATTGCACGACGAGGAGTGCACGTGAAAGTGAGTGAGCGATGTGCTCTGACTGTCCGGATGGCTGGCTGGCGGCTGACTGGGTGGCTGAGTGGCTGAGTGGGTGACGTACGTGCGTGTACGCGTACTCCCGCTGAGCGAAGTCCGCAAAGTGTAACGGTGCTGTCCATTCATCGCGGAGCGTGTCACCGGAGCGACTACGTGCTACGAGCTAGTGTTGCTCCATGCAATTCCCGAACGCGCTAAACTATGGAGTGGACTAGACGTGGCTGTCTAATCACGCGGGAGCGTAGGCACTTGGCTGGCGCCACCCGCCACCTCGTTAACTTATCAGGGTTTCCGATCGAACGAGTCGGTACCATCGCCACCGCGTTCACCCTCTCACTCCGCCTGAGCTTGTGCTCTAAACCAAGTAGGTAATACAAGCGCAGTGGAGCGATCGTACCAGTCGTAGCGCCAGAACGTGAAAGAGTCCTGTGCATCTCACCACGAGCGACATGCTGCTTGAATATTGCAGGATGCACGAATTAGGAGTTGAGAGTGCAGGGGAAGCCAAGAGCCCCCAATTCGAAGAGGCTAAGGGTCGCAGGGAACCCTTGGTAGGTCACAGGGATGCTCGTAATGAGCTTCCCAGCTTGGCCGTAACGAGCAAAAACTTATCGTCACTCTCCCTACTGATTTACTCGAGCTGCCACATCGTTAGACGCACGACAGGAAAAACTCGCTCGGCGGTTCACTGGAAGCTGGACTCATTTTCAAAATTGCTTTGGTCCAGCTGACAATTTCTAAACAGTTCGATCGACGCTCTCTCTCTCATTGACGTCTTCCTTTCTTTCGGATGTATATTTACAGGCGAGGAAAACGTGACGGAAACCCGGTGGCGGTCAGCGCTAATAGACCGTGGAGGTGAACTCATTAAAAATACAGGCCGGAACTCGAGATGCCAGAGACTCGTAACGAGCCCTGTAATTTGAGCGTGACGCGATCCGTCTCAGACGAAACGGAATCCAGCAGCAAGGCAGGTCGCCAGGTCGCCAGGTCGCCACCAAGGAACAGCTGTAGTGTCTTTACTGATTTCGAGACGTGTTAGGAATGAGTATGTTGCTCCCTTATTCCTGATGAAAATTTCATTGACCGAACTGTTCAGCCCTATACATATAGCTTATTGTGTGCTCGCCTACACGAAGGTAGTTTGCCATCCGGAAACTATTATTTTCCTGTAACCCGTTCCTAGCTGGTGGCGCCTAGTATGTTTCTTTAGGATGAAAGCGCGTATTCCCGACGCCACCAACATATGTTCGCATTTCATTCGGACTCGGCCTAACACAACAAACATGGCTTCCTGTCGAGTTACCGTGCCTAAGGGTTCATCGGGCCACCGACACCAGCAGGAACCTCAAAGGATCTTCCGCCTCTCATTCCTTCTTCCTTCCTTCCTTCCTACCTTTCTGCCTTATTCTTCCCTTCTTCCACTCGTTCGCTTCGTGCTCCTACGGCCGTGTAATCCTGTTAACACTTCAGTGATAGAGCATCTGCCGGGATACCGGAAGCGAGAGCCGCTCGTGAATGTAAAAACAGTCAGCGCGAATCTCCTCGTGTAAACAGAGATTAAGACGCGCATCGATCATCCAGAAAGGCCTCTGCGGAAGGTCTCTTCTCGGTAAACAGGCGGTTTGCCACGGAGATCACGTTTCTCAGTGGGAGACCCGGTACTATTTGCGATGGGCGTGGACCGAAGAGCCTCCAGGACACCCTGGATACGCACGGTCGCCTATGTTTGCCTTTGTGGCTTCCTGACGCGATAGCACCGATAACGCGAGCGGCGTGCAACGCGTACATATGCTGAAACTCCATACGCTTACTTATAGTCACCTAGGTAGGTATACTACTACGTCACTTCATCGACTCTTTCCAGAGAATCAGCGTCCACGACGCTGTGCACTCGGGAGGAGCGGAGGACGAGGAGAATGACAGGGTAAGGAGGTGGGAGGAAGAAAGAGGGAGAAGAAGAAGAAGAGGCGGAAGTGGATAATTGCGTATAACGTTCGCACGAATAAAAAGGTAGGAAGACGCCGTCACTGGCAAAATACGCTGCGAGCTGAAACGCTATACCTCTTTATTCCATGGTCCCATTGAGTGGAACTTATGGAAGTCCGTTCTGCAAAGTTGGTTCGCGGATTTGGTGGGGTTGTAAGCTTGCGATGACAATAGCTTTCGTTCGGGAGTTTCTCATTCCCGCGAGGCAAGAATCCGGAGACGGACGATGGACGACGGGAAGACGCGCAGGGGAGGCGCGCCAGCTCCGGGAGAGCCAGGACCGGCGGAGGGGTGAAGGACTATAGGAGATGAAGCTGGTGGCTGCCAGTGGCAAGGTGGCTGCTCGCCGAGCTGAGGGGACTGGGAGCCGAAACGGGGGCTTCTCATTCCGGCCGCAAGATTTAGAAGCCAATTTTCGCGAGCATTGACCAGACCCCCTTCATCCGGGGCTGAGTGGAAGAGGCCTCTGGCTTCGTTGAAACGTTGAAAGGGACCTGGAAATATAGCCTCCGCCATCGCTCTCACCCCTCGGGAACTAGCCTCCAAATCTATAGCCGGCTATCGTCCTCTCGGATTTACTCCTTTTTCGAAATCTAGGGATTTACCAATCGGTTCGATGTGCCTCGACGCACACGTTCCCCATCCTGGCCTCTTTCATTGGCTCTCTCGGTCATTCGGGAGACTCACTCCTTGCTTCCTTCTTTCGCTCCTTTCATTAACTTCCTAAATGGTCGTGAGAGGACGCGGGGAAAGTTGAAATATCGTAGGTTGGCGAAGTGGAAGTCTGGCTGGCCGACCGCAGGACTACTGAGCAATGTCTACTACTACTACTAGTACTGCTACCACCAGCACCACCAGCATTACTATTACTACAACCTACCAACCCGATAATTACCGGTAAGGGAACAATGGAGCGAGCCTGTCATAACTGTCATCCGTTGCAATGGGCTCGCGTTATTTAAGACTCGGGATTATTAACTCTAATGGTCGAGCGAGTTACGAGGGCTCTTTCATCGAAGGAGTGCAATGAGCCACTCCGCCACTACGCCACTCCGCCATTGCAAACTAAAGTGAACTCAGACTGAGAGAAACTCGGTAGATCCTCTCTCGGATGGAGTTCCTGTGCGTCCTGTTGTATTTGGTAGCTTCCCATAACATCTCCTAACGTAGCTTTGACTTCTGTATTAAATTCAAAGCGTGCCGTAAATCGATAAGAGAGTCTCTCGCACGCTCTTGAGAGTCTAACCAGAAGCTGCAGCATCCGTCCGAGTTCAAGAGTGGCAACGGAACGACGATAGACAGGCCGACAGACCGACAGACCGAACGCGCAATCAGTCGGTGAATGGCGGTCGGGAATGCCCTGAAATCCAGACTCCTTGACTTATCGACCTCAATTGGGCATGCTCGAGTTTCAGATAAGGTCTTAACCCGACTGAAAGAGTCCCGAGTACCATAGAATCTTGCCGGTCTGTGGCTTATGCGTACTTACAGATTATGTTAGGGAGAACCAATGGAACGGCAGAGTTGGACGTCATTGTCGTCATTGTCGTCATTGTCGTCATTCTCGGCGCAACGTCAACGTCGTCATCCAGGGACGAGAACCAGATCCGTTTCCATGTAGAGTAGCAGGAGTGTCGTGCGGCCGTTCGAGCAGGAGGGCTGCCGGCTAAAGGCTTTGCGAGAGCCGAGCTTATGAGTCAGAGAGCGTAGTGCTACGAATATGTATATAAGTATATACCCTCGTATAATGGACCTTCTTGTTCGAGAGACTCTCTCCTTCTCCTGCACACACGTGCGCGACGATGTCGCGTAGGTCGTCGGCTGCTCGCGATACACGAGTATAGCCGAGTAGCCGAGTAACCGAGTAGTCCCTGCAGCTACAGTCGTTCAAGCCGCGTTTCCACGGCTGAAAAAATATTTGCGAGAAACGAAGTATCGAAGGATCGAAGCACCAGCCTTATAAATTTTTAACGACAGCTGACGCGTCTGGGGCCTGTTCCAAGGTGCAGGGGCAACTTTAATTAAGAAAGTGAGGGAGCTTCGCAAGTGCATATCAAGTGTTTCGCCCGCGGAGAAATGAGCTGGAGGGTTGCGGCGGACTATGATTAAAATGATAACGACTATAACTAAATGAACTATAACGCGTATAGTTGCGCGTCGCGCTTTAGCGCCGAGACCGAGAGTGAATTACGAGCGCTGAATGCTTATTTATATTCTTACGTTAATTAAAGTATCCGCATTGAATTTCTGGATGGTTCAAAGCTTCGAAGCTCGATTGAATAATTAGTGAAATTATGTAGTCTCGTAGCGAAGGACGCGAAGTCTCGATCCGAAGGCTGATCACGTAGAACGCGTGGCGCGACTACCCGCAGTGTAAACCACAAGAGTTTTGGTTATCCCTCGTGGTGATTTACCGCGACACATAAGTAGGTGTGTAGGTAGGTAGATAGGTAGGTAGGTAGGTAGGTAGGTTGGCCGCGTTTCTTCCTTTCATTCGCGCACGCAGCTACTCTCGCCGAGCTGAACCGGTGAGTAATGCGTATAGTTTCGTGAGTTTCGTGAGTCTCGGGAGTCTCGGGAGTCTCTGTGTCTTTGAGCGCCACCTTCTTGCATCTTCCGTCCTTCCCACCCGCAGCCACCATGTCGCCGTTGTATTTCCCTTGGAACGCAGACCGCACCAAGAGCGATAGAGTCGGAATCGCAGGGAATGTCGGTGTGTCCCCAATGGGGCGTCGAGAGGCGTCGAGGGGTGAAGCGCAGGAGCGAAATTAATTTTGTAAGGCGTCGCGGCATCAAAGAGAGCCGGGTGCCTATCCAGTTAAAATTACCTAAAACTTATTTTGTAAGACATCTTGGGTACGGGAGTCCCGAGTCCCGCTAAGGTTTCACGGTTTCTCTTAAGCTTCGCTTCTGTAATATGGAAACTCGCCCAAGAACCGTCGAGGCTCGTTCATTGACCCGCCCTCACTGCCCAGCGACATAATAAGATGTCGGCCATAAACGTCTTAGCACTTTGTGGGTTGCACTTAATTGATCGGCGCTCGCACGATCTTGCCGGAAGAAGACCGGAGGGCAGAGCCGAAGACTCGCGAGTAGAAGAACGGAGAGACTCCTCGTTGAATCCGGAGTAAGACGCTTGGCGTCGCTCGGCGTCGTTCGGCCTCGGCTCGCGAGCGATTAACTCGAAAGTCAAAAAAATTCATCGCTCGCAAAGATTAAAGGCGCCGTGCTCTCGATGCTGTTGCCCGTAAGCAATAGCGGAGCCGTTAAACGCCATGTGTTTGACAACGCAGCGCGACGCGCCGCGCCGAGTCGCGTCGAGATCTGAGAGAGGCACCGCTTCCAATATGGAACACGTGTCGGTTCGCGAGTCGACCAAAGTCTTGCGGCGTCGGCGTCGGGATTCTCTAGCGTCCAGGGAACAGCCCGTTACGTTCCTCGGATATACGAGAATAAGTGGCCTATATTTAGCGAAGCCGGCGGTCGCAACGGCCATCCGCCTATTAGAGATATTACCAGAAATGCTGCTCCAGGAACTCTATGAGTATATCTATCTGGCGATGTCTACATGCAATACGGCATGTTGATTTACGAGTGGCTCCTGTCGACTTGTCTATCCCCACGTCACTCCTGCATAACTGACCTTACTTGAAATCGATATCGCTCACATTTTGAAGAAATCAAACCACTACAAAGTTACTCGCGGAGCTGGATGGGACACGGCGATGCTATGCGATACAGACATCGTGTGACGCGACGCGATACGATACGCCAGGATGCCCTTACGTAATGCTACAGCTGGGACGCGTCGCGATACCGTCGAGCCAGGCTCACCTGATACGGTAGACCAGCTATATAACCACTGACGGAGTCGGAATTTTTAGAGTTTTTCAGATTCCCACAACGATACATCCAGGGCGAGTTTCAGAGAGATAGAGAGAGAAAGAACATCCTGTGAGCATTGCCATGCTGCCGAAAGGGACAGCCTGTTGACTAGGAATCGTGGGCGACCCTTCTAGGACCTATAAATATAGGTCTGCTATAAGACCCTTTATCCAATCGCTGCTGCTTAGTTAATGCATCTTTGAATTTAAGGACAACTTAATTTCTGAGATCTTTTCGGTAGTAAGTCTTTTCCACCCTGAGCATGAAGTAGACATTTTCTAAAGACTTGCCTCAGTCGACCGAAACTGTAATACTGGCTCATCTCCGTCTCAACCCCGAGTGACTCGACTCGGCGACTCAGCGAGTCAGCCTCTGCAGGAGGGCTGATCTATGACTCATCCTAGGTCAGGAAGTACGGATCGGTGAACGTACACAAAGTGGAACCAAGCGAACCTGCCAGTTCGGAGGGAAGGGATTATGCTCTATACATATACAGTATATATTCTATCCCCCGGACCTAGGCAGCCTCGATAGGCCGAATCGATTACCGATCCGCTCGTCCTTCCTCCGAGCAGATCCTCGCCACTTCTTCTCTCCCCTTTCATTAGGCTAAAGAGCAATAAGGATTTACGACGGAGCAAACCTTTAAAGAGCTGCGCGAGCTCGTAAATGCGCTCAAGTAAGCCGGGTTGTTCCCAGGGTATCACACCGAGGCCACCAGCCCTGACATTCCACGCACGACCGATCTCGATTCCGATCGTTCAGCACCCTCCTCAAAGGGTACTACGACCCTAAAGGCACGCACCAAATATCAAACACCTCGAAAGTCACTTTCATCCTTTCCCCTGGGTACTAGCTGGGAATACACCCACTGGACGGTCAATGTTCGGAAAGGCGACATAGCAGGCAGCTCGGGATGCGTCGTCGCGAGGCATAAACCGTCAGGGGAGAGATGGTCCAAAAGACGGAGACGAGTGGAAGTCGTTATTCTCTTGAAGGGGTCGCGCTCGATGCAAGATGAGAATAAAGAAACGGAAGTGCCGGAAGCGACAGGAACCCGAAATCGTCGGTCCCTCCCACGAGAAGGAATCAATCCTCCATGCGCTCTGCGATTCATTAGCATTAACTTAATGGCTCCTTAACGAGCCTGGCCCCTACCTTATCCACCCGCTAGGGTGCTTCCCGTGTTATATGCGGGGAAATACTGAAGCGTGATTTATCGTGGAAAGAGTGGAAAGAGTGGTCGAAGCTGCAGGGGTGCTGGAACTTTCGGAAGGTGAAAGGCTGTGGGAGATGGAGGAGAGGGTTGAACGGAGACGCTGGAAAGTATCAAGGATATAGAATTTCAATGTCGGATTTATATCTTGATTCTCTCTCCATTCGTCAAAAGACTTCTTATCTTGCTACGTAAGGCATAGATGATTGCGCGGCTGGATGATGGTTCGTGTACTCGGATCTGAGCGCTTGCGAATCGAAAAGGGAGACAGACGATATTAAAATCGGCTTACAGCTCATTCGGCCGAGACACTCAAAACTTTCGTCGAATCCGATTGAATCGAAAGAACAGCGCGTACCGCGCGTTTCTCGAGTGGAACCTCCATTTCTATTTACCCCCGGAGTAGGAGGATCTTTCTGCAAGCTCTGCGATTTCTCCCTGCAAATCGACTTACTGGATTTCCCTTAGACTATGTTTGCACAGGTCCCACTCTGGAGATTTCCCGCGGTCATCGACGGTCCCTTTCATTCCGCAATCCTCTTTGCCCCTCAGTCCACAATCCTCGAGTCGTCGAGCCCTCGAGGGCGAATTCTGTTTAACAGATAGATCTACGATGTCCTTAAGGAGGATCGAAACGAACACCGGGAACGAGAGGTTGAACTGTCTGGAACTGTCAAGGGAAGGACCTGCTCCTTGTGACTTTATAAAATGCGAAGCTTGTGGGTGGCTGCTGCGATACTCGAGTGATCTCGCGCGAGGTCGGCCAGATTTACGCGTGA
>JARPRH010000042.1:165580-177272 GCA_031763665.1 Calameuta haemorrhoidalis | reverse complement strand
TATAAAATGCGAAGCTTGTGGGTGGCTGCTGCGATACTCGAGTGATCTCGCGCGAGGTCGGCCAGATTTACGCGTGACTCAGCAGCCGATTCTCATTCTCTGTGTTCTCCCACCCTTCCACCTCTCATCCTCGGAGAATCAAAGGGGCAGATAGAGAGAGATAGAGAGAGAGAGAGAGTGGGTTAAAGCTCTCGAGAGATCCCCAAAAGCTCTGGCCACTCCTGTAGGCAGCTGAAGAGGAGTAAGGTGAGTGATGGAGGAGACGTCGCGAGGCGTCGTATAGTGTTTATCGGAATTTTCGAGCGTCCAAAATGAAGGGGAGTCGGGAGGTTGACAGTGGAGAAACGGTTTCAGGAACGCGCAGGTCGCGCGACGTTCCGGATTCGAGGTAAAACGAAAGCAATTACGGTTGACGCCTGACATTATCGGGTAAGGGTGCTCTCGATTCCTTCAACCCCTTTCTGTATAGCAGGGTTTTCGCTTTTCATCCGACCATCGATGCTGGCCTCCTTCATTAAAGTGTCAATCGACTACCGCCCCACAGAGGGAACCCTGTCATGGCCACCTCGCGACCGAATAAAAGGGAGCCTATTTTTCATTTTGCTCTCCCGTCACGAAGTATTTATACCTAAATAACAGCTCCTTCGTACCCCCTTGCCCGTAGAAATTCATGGTCCATGTTACGTTATTACACCCGTTATTACTTGCTCTTCCTTTTCCTAGTCCAAACTTTAATCGCTGCTTGACGCGCAATATTATCGATTGGCGCTCCAGGTCCACGATGTTCTCACTAAATTGTATAAACTCCAGGTGTGTCCCTGCGAGACGGGTTGTTCTCCAGCAGAGCTCACTAGGCTGGCGCTCTTCATTATAACTTGGCTGAGCGATAGCGAGTCGCTGACGGCGCCAGCGCCCCAATTATAGTCGTTGCGCTAACTAACCTCATTTGCAGCCACCCCGGTGTCTGCAGCCGGTTGCCTGATTTAATTGCGACTTGACCGTCCGCGAGTGTGATGCGCAGGCGAGGGTGGACCTGCGAAAGGAGTGGGAGAGAGGGGGGGATACACGCGCAGACAGACGTGAGTACCGTGGTTGTCGAACCTCATGCGGTACAAGCCGCGTCGACGGCAGCGTCGAGACGCCGAAGACTAGTCGAAGGACATAGGAAGGGAAGGAGCTGCAGCTTCATGGAGACCTGGAGGATACGAGCTGAGCAGAGCGGCACTTTTTCCTTGGCATCCGTTTCGTGCAGGGTTAATATTTCACGTGCGCGGCTGTTCCGGCGTTGAGAAAATGGAACGTGGGGGTCCGTAAAGTTATGAGGCACCTTCCGCCGGAACGGCCGGACTCCCTGCTGCGTGATTTACCACCAGAAAACGCTCTTTTTCACTCGATAAAGGCATCGCTTTTCAAAAAAAAAAATCCGCATTCATCGCGAGCGGCCAAGATCACTCGACGACATTTCAGCGTCCATTCCCGTCCCTCGTAGACGACTCTATATAGACGTCCTGGACGTCGGCGTCGTGTCGCAAAGTAAGCGCTGCGTAGACGATCGAGAAAGCTGCAAGCACTGCAAAGCAGCCTGTAGCGCGCGACTGGCATCGATTAATCTTAACGACTGCGCGATCATCAAGGAGAACGAGATAAGTTCTTCCCTGCTTTATGCATCAGGAAACGACGCTCCCAGTCATTACCACTTGTCGGATGGAATCAAACTTTCTCGGGCGTTGCTTTTGATTAATTGGGGCCGCCTCGCGAAAGCACCATTACTCAAGAAAGCTTGGCGATTAAATAGGACCCGATAAGGCCAGAGCGACGATAAGTCGAAACGGCAGCTTCGCAGACGAGGATGCTCGATCCTCTTACGCAGCGACGGTCTAGGTCGAGGAAATCAAAATCAATAGCTCTCGGACGTGTCGCCGCTAAAGAGGCATTCTCGAGAAGAGAGACGCCAGCTGAGAAAGAGCAAGAGCGAAGGGAGAATAGTCCCGCGATGGGCACATTAGCGCACAAAAGCGTGCCAGCCGTATATCCAGTGTCGAGGCCCCTCAAAAGAATAATGCTGCGATGCGGTGAACGATACGTCGACTTGCGGTAAAAGCTTCTGCATACAAGCTTAAGGGAAAATTGCACTCGGCGGTGGGTGTGCGCCACGTGAACGTAGACGTGGACGAAGTGGCGGCTGTTGTTGGTTGCGAATTTCTGACGTTGCAAGTAGACGTAGCAGATGCGGGGCCATTTGCTGTTTACCTATTGTCACGCGAGCAAAACGGAGCCGCCATCAGGTATCTCCAAGCGGGACTACGATAGCATCACGGCTTAAGAGCTCAAGCCCGGGCAAAGTAACTCGTTTACTCGTAACCATGAGTGACGTCGTCAAGTTTCTACCGCTTGGCGCCCCTCGAGAAAACTTCCTGAAGAAAATCCTTCAGGTCGCATCGGCGTAGGAAAACTGCTTTGCATCGTAAATCAGTCTGGCCTCGGCGTTGGCTCGAATTCGTAATGACAATTGTGCCTTTGCACAGTCGTCATTGCGATCAAGAGCGATTCACGTGTCTCTCGTTGACTAACGGTTTCCTAATGGCTTAGAGCGACTGGAATTTCCGCATCCTATCGATTCGGACGCACTTGCCGTCGTCGGTTCTAGTGAGATTTACACTCGCAAATGAAAATATAATAGCAGCTGGGTTGTGCGTTAACTCGAATTTTCCTGAAGGGGAACCTAAATCTTCCCTCGCAGCAGGAAGTCGAGACGCAATCTCCTCGAGCATTCGCCCCTAGGTGCGCGCCTCGTGTCTCCAACACAAAAGATTTATTGGAAATTGCTGCAGACTCCCGATCTGTACACCTACACGCATCCTACGTGCTTGCCTACTCCTAAATAACGCAATGGCTTCTCGAGTGTCCCAGAGTCCTTTCCTCTTATTTCCACCCTAACCCCCCTACTGCGTTTTCACTTTACTTCGCATCTTATTCCCATCTTGTCTGTCTTCCCTGCTGTCGCATTCGCATCCCTGGGTCCAGCACACACGCGCGCGCGCACGGGCCAAGGCCTCTTGTCGCTGGCAGCACATGGGAACACGTCGAGTCCTAAGAAAAGTCCTGCACTCCGGTTTGAAATTGGTACAATTTGCGATTCGCACGGCGTCGCCTGCTGACGTCGCTCACAACGTTACACAGTGTTACGTCGTAGCTTATAGTCATTCAGCGTCGCGTAAGGGTACCTTCCACATTGGCGGACACTTTCTCTCTCGAACTTCAAACTTCTCCTACCATCATTCGACTGCGGCGCAAATTAGTCTTAACAGGCGAGAGTTTCCTCCTCCTGTCATTGCCGGTAAGAGCAAACGAGCGGCTAAATGAGGGAATTACCCGAGTATGAGGAAAAAGAAAGGAGAGTGTAAAAGTCTGAAATTTTCAGTTGATTAGTATCCTGAGAAAAGTTCTGCTTAAGCTCGAGGAACTCGAACCGACTTCCGTCCTTCCTCGGAGAGAATGAAAGTAAGAAAGTAGAAAGTATAAATGAAATGCTACTTGTCCCTTTTTCCAGCTCGTTCTCTTTCATTCTTGAAGATTGCTCGCCCCTGCCCCTCCTCGTCACGACTTCTCAGTCCTTTCGACCCTCCTCCTCCGTGCAAGTATGAATCATACGTTTTAGTATCTGCGGACGACAGAATAAAGGAGAGTTCTTCCAGCTCCCTCGCAGACTGCCTGGTAGGCTGGTAGTTTCCTTGGTGGCTTGGTTGGGTGGCTGGCTGGATGACTGGCTGGATGGCTGGACGGCTGGATGGTTGGGTCCGCGCGAGTCTTCCTCCTCGCGCATCCTCCACTCTCTCCTACACTTGGACCGCGACATACCCAAGTTCCGTCTCCGTTCGCTTTGTCCAAGTTAAACAATGGCATACAACTTTTGTCGCGCGGCACTCCGTTGTCCAAGGAATAACTTAACGTTATTGCAGACGGCATTTCCCATCGACTACGCAGTCTTAAAGCTCGCGGACGAGCAGGAGTAGCTTTTGCTCTCTCGCATCATGGGAAATTAATTTAACCGCAGAGTCGACAGTCTGAATTTAACGTCCGTGACGTCCAATCACCGGCAGATCGAAAGCTTCATTCGAGAGGAGCACTGCGACCATGTCGTCCTGGCGTCGAATCAACTGCAGGATACATCATTGATGAGAACTAGCCTGACTATACGCAGTCGGTTGATGGGAACGCTGTCCAACGTTGAGCAACTATTTCTATTTCCACGTCTTGTGAATTAATTATGATGAACTACCGCTCGATAGCTCGCTTCGCCAGTCAGCGATTCTATTTATTATTCAAGAATCCGCGGAGCTCGCCGACTTGCGTTCTCGGGCGTCGCGGCGCTCCCTTTCTTTTAACACGAAAATTGGATATCTAGGAGCACGAGGCCACCCACGACTCCTTGGTGGTTTCTATCCTTTCAGAAACGAGACAGCAGAAAAGGAGGAGGAACTTTCGAGGAGCGGGACCCGAAGTCTCTTGCAGTCCTACTGCTGTCGGTTTAGTGGCCCCTTAATGCTACAAGACGAACCAATTAAGATTTTATGGCTTGTACGCATGAACCTACCTAGACGTCCTCAACTGTCGCTCGCTCTCACTCGCGGCCGGTTACGCCATTTGCCTGTCGTTAAATACGGTATTCTTTGTGGCAGCCAGCTCTCGCACTTCTCGCAGCGCATTAAGCACTGAGAATGTGGATACCAGGAAGACGATAAAGGCCTCCCGTGTACAACGTTCACGACCTTCTGGTGATGACGACCCGCAGGCCGTCCAGGAATTCATAAGCGGCTGGACGAACGGCTCGTGCAGCTGGTCGCATTCTTGCTGAAGGGAAGACGCGGCTTTTAGGACGAGAGTAAGTAGAGTTTGCATAAGTAACGACGTCGTCGCCTAGAAGCGTCGAGACGACAGAGTGCGGTGAGGATTTCGATGAGAATCGGACGACAGCTGCCACGACCCTCACGGTAGCTCAGCCTAAGCCGATCGAGCAAATCCGAAGGACTCTCGCGCGCGTTCCTAAGGGTCGTCAGCGCGTTCCTAAGGGTGAGCTACTTTTCCTCTGGTGCATCGATGATTGCGATTCGATCTCGCCCGACAATAAGCACGTGTAGCCAGTTGGCACTTGTGCACCGGCGAGCACCTGGAGAAGGGATGATCATCGGGCAGTTGGACCGTGGATGATAGCGTGTGCTAAATCACCGAAGAGTCTCGCGTAAATCTTTAAAGGAATGGGAGGGCGGAGCTATGGAGGCCCCTTGCAAATTGCGTTACGCGAGATGCGTGAGATAATCATGTTGCGGTGATTCCGAACCTGGGAAAAGTTTCGCCGACGGTTCTTCTCGCGTGACTCTTCTTCTATCTTGCTAGAGCGACTCTGGAGCTCCAGCTTCCGTGGATAGAATCGAGGTAGTATGAAAAGAGAGAGAAAGAGTGAGGGGGGAGGGAGAAGGGAAAGGAGAGAGACTCTCGGCCGGGGCATAAGGGCCCCGACAAGACGTCCCGCGAGGTCCGGGGCCCTACGGTACTACGTCGGCACGACCTCCCGGGTCAGCGGCGCAATTTCGCAGCGATGGGAACTCGAAGAGAAGGTGGAACGATGGAGCGGAGCCCCAGGCATTCTGTTTAGACCCGTTTTAACCTGCTTTTAACCTGCCTTAAACGTGCGTCGATCTTCTCGAAGCGGGCGCACGAGTTACGGGCGGCTCGCAGGAAAAGAATCCCAGAAAGAGCGAGGACGGGGAAGAAGGAGGAATCGGGAAGATCGATGTGTCGGCGGAGGTTCTTCTGGTGATGCAGGGATAGAGAGGAGGGAGAGGCACGGGAGGACCGGCCCCGATTCGCAGTCACGAGCGCTCGGATTAAAAGTTAGTGGAACATGCCGAAGGTCTCGTAGCGGGGCTAATTAATCGCAGAAGCTGCTGGGACCGAGGGTGGATGCGAAGTTAGTCAATGGGATGCGGACTGCGGTGGTCCGGTTACTTTTTGTCCTGATAGCCGGTGGCCGCCGGCCACGCTACTTCCCAAGGCGCTTCTTCGCGAATCCCGGCTCCGACAATGGAACGCGCATTGTCCTCTTGGTTTATCGCTTCCCTCGATTGCCTGGTACACGCGCTGTGCCCACTGCACCAGCTTCAGCATCAGCTTCACCACCGACTCTCCTCCACTCAGGATTCTCTCGTTCTCTCGTGTCCTGTCTTGTGGTAATGTCCTTCCCTAACCCTTTCCTCTCCCTCCTGCCCCTATTCTCTTTGCTCTTCTTCCGAGAGTCGAGACACGACTCCAGCCAGACTCGTAGGACGCCGGAGAGCATCTTTAGGCTTGGGATCCCAAAGTAATGAAGGAAATGAGACGGAACGAAAAGAACAGTCGGATGCAGATATGGAGGTGGTACAGCGTTATAGGCCGAGAGAACCGACGACTCATAGCTCTGGCATCGTAAACACGTCCGCCAAATCACAAAACTGCCGCGTATCTTAACCTGTCTCGTATATAAATTCGTTATTCAACACACCATTAAGCCCGGGCCAAAGAAGAGACACCGCGACGCATAAATCGCAATTACGAACCGCCGAGAGAATTTGTCGCGCGGCATCTAAGCTCCCTGCACGCTTCCTCCTCCCATTTCTCAACACCCGACTCTCCACTCCGAACTTCTTCCTCCGGTGCGCGAACGCGCAGTCTAGCGCAACGTCATTTTTTCGCTAGTACCGCACGACTCGCGTTATCTTGATAATTTGCCCGAGTCAACAGGAACGAGTCTTTGGCGAATCCCTCCTTTTTTCAGAATCCTTCGGAAGCTGATCTCTCCTCGCGTCCTCTGCAATTTATACACGGAGGGCACCGCCTGCTTCAATAAACGTTTCAATTACGATCCACGCACCGAATCGGACGACGCACGCGAACGCCACCCACGTGGCTGCCGCTGCGCCAGCAACTCCACGAGCGATCGTGAACGCGAACTCATGTATTTCCGACGAGCCGAGGTAAATAAAAGATCTGGTAGGCATCGCTGGACCACCCGG
Source organism: Calameuta haemorrhoidalis (assembly GCA_031763665.1). NCBI lineage: Eukaryota > Metazoa > Arthropoda > Insecta > Hymenoptera > Cephidae > Calameuta > Calameuta haemorrhoidalis. Next base: position 170,223 of record JARPRH010000042.1, on the reverse strand, counting down.
GAGTTTGCTTCCCGAATCGATAGAAGGGAGTATACATATACATATAGGTAGTAGTGGCTTCAACAGAATTCACATCCACAAGCACATCCGCAGCAACCGCAGTCTGTGTGACGATTATTCTTTTAGGAGGATATACATCCTAGACGGAATCGGAGATCGTCTCGAGGAGTGGACCGCGGAGGCTGGGAAGAAAAAAGGAGGAAAGAGAGAACCGGAGACGTAGTGAGTTCCCGATGGCCCCCTGCTCCGTTCTGCGCATCCTGCCTGTTCTTTCTCTCCTTCTCTCTCTCTCTCTCTATTGCATTGTCTAATAGGAGGGTGATTTGTGGTCTGGCAAGCTCGTAGAGATTCGCGAGGGAGTCTGACGAAACGGGACGACGACGTCGTTGGTGACACGAGGGAGTTATCAGGATGGCACGCTTGAGCGACTTCATTGTGCCGGAGGGACGTCGAAGCGTCGCTGTCAGGCGGAGGGCGGAAACGACACGGAGGGATCGACAGCGAAAATAGCCCCGAACGATCAGCCACATTTTTGCGAAAAAGAGTTATGAATACGCGAGGACCTTCAACACACCCTTCGTTCTTTTACGCCATTCTTCTTTAGTCTCCTTGTTCCGTCTTCTGACTCGCAGAAGGGCGAAAGCACGTGGAAGTGATTCGCGATTCCTGAATCTGAACTTGCGAGAAATCATCATTGTTGGCTGGGCACTTTCGTGTCTGTGCCCTTCGGTTACTTTTCTATTTTCGTGCACTTGCGCCGCGAATTCGTCGAGCCTTCGATTAATATTTGAGATACGCAGATACGTCGATGTACTCGTAGTGGTAGAGATGCTGGACGACGATTACACGGTTTTCGTGTTGGTAACTGCGAATGGGTCCGTTTACGCAGGGCAATACGTGTCGAGCAAACATCGCGACTCTCTAATCTGCAACGTCAATGTAATATCCCGGAATGCGGGACTGCAGAGTTCAGAGCTTCGGACTGTCGGAGAGCGGAGCTTCTCTATTCGTTATGCTTATGAACGATAAGGAGGAGGGAGAAGATGAAAAAAAAAGAGAGCGAAATGAATAGACGAATTGGTGAATAGGAAGTATGGAGGCGTCTCGCGTGTCCCTGGTGGCTAGACAAGCATTTGATCAGAGGGCCGCGAGTCTAATGAAGACAACAACAACTCCCATTGTCGTGTGCAGGATTATGGGACTGTAGGTGAGAGGGAGGTTCTGCGATGGTATCTCCATTATTTTTCGCCGTTATTAAAAATTCTCCGTACGAGCAGACAAAGAATTCGACAGGCATTGTCCCTCTCCCGCTGGGGTTTTTGTTCCACGTTAAATGTCAATGATTGTCGCGCATACGTTCGAGTCGCCGTAATGCTTTGTCGAGACGAATCAATCGACGACTCCAGAGAGAAAGAAGGAAAAGAGCTGGAAAGAAGAGGAAGGAAAAAAAGAAAACACGCTCGACGCACCCTTTGTGCATCCCTGATTTTCCTAGGTTTCGTCAAGAGCGTCGCGACGGTTCGCGGAAGAATCAAAAGGTCGGCGGATCGCGACACTCGTAGTCAGCCTGAATAGCGCCGAGGCTACTCGGAGGAGGAGTACAGGAGTTGTTCTATGCCGAGCGTCGAGTCGCAGATCGTTAAATTTAACGCACCGTTATCGACGGGACGCACCGTGGCTGCCGATGCTCGTGGAACGAGGTTTCGGCCCGTTCTCTATGGACATCGTAATGGTTATAGCACCATAGCGCCGTAGCGCCATAGCGCCACCGTGTGCAATCTCATTATCACCGACGCAATTTAGCCGATCTATCACAGCCTATTAAGCGATAGGTTGCGGCCCCGCTGTCAGTTCAACCTCACCTGCTTAACTCCTTCATTTCCATGGAACTTTTGGGGAATCTATGTTGACGCTCCTCTTGCTCCTCTTGCAAAAACTGCTGCTTTTGGAGAGAAGTCTGAGAAGAGAGACGAGGGAGAGAGAGAGAGAGAGAGAGAGAGAGCAGGAATGAATTTGGCAAAGAGAATTCCCCTATTTTTGGCCGACTTCTCGCGTTAAGGGGGAATCTCGAAACGTCAGCTGGCTCTTGAGTGAGTTGGGATTCCGAGCAGGCGTGTCGGGGCTGGATACGAGGAAAACTCGAAATCCAGCCTCGTAGGGATTCGAAGCTTTCCTGGAGATCTCTCGTTCGTACCAGCTGTTACAGTTTGTTAGCAAAGGAGTGCGGAACTTTGTCCTTCGGAAACCAAGATACTCGTGCTCCTGTTTTCCCGACTTCAGGCGATCCGCAAGAAGGAACTTTCTGGGTTGACGCAGTGTTCCTCGGAGACGTCGTTATCGCGCGTCGACGACCCCAGGACGCATCTTTCTCGAGAATCGGCCAGGACGACGGCGCTACGATTTTACAGGACCAGGGTAGGTACGACGCCGTGCTGCACCGACGGAAGATATTCTCACAGTACTTAAGTGGTGGGCGTCGAAGAGGCGGGTCGGTGCTCCGGCACTCCGGGACTCCAGCACTCTGTGTACGCGCACTCGCTGCACGATAGGTCGCGCACTCGAAACCGTGCGGGTCTCTCGAATTTACGGATAAGCACTTTGCGGCTTCGGGTGACCGAGATAAGCCAGAGAGCCAGGATATCAGGCAGAATTAAAAGTAGGAAGAGGCGACTGAAGAGCTGCAGGCATCGTCCGGGTTTTCCGAAATTACGAGGGTATTAGAATTATGGGTATGGAGGATGCAGGGAACTTCCCTGGCTGTGCGACGCACGCGTCTCGACGCATCGGAGCCTGTAATCATCTCGTTGCTACGGCCGAGGGTATTGTATGCGAGGAACCCGACGAGTTCGTCCCCGGACGGTGCGCTGATGATTACACGGAACGCGAACGAGCCTGATGCAGAGGATGCGACCTAATCAGTTCGCGCATTGTGAAACGCAAAATTACAGGAGAGCTCGAGCGACGGAAGGGCACTTTCGCCTCGGTCAATTAGCTGCGGAATATAACGTTAATTGGCCGACTGCATCGGAGGACCCTGATTCCCTCCCAGCAGGAACCCCGCGATCATGAAGATCGATCCGAACTCGACGCCGACGCCGACGCCGTGCCCGTAATCGTAATCGACGCCAATGCCGAAGGCAATTTCGAGACTGGCAACGCCGATGCCTAAGGTACATACATATCGCCGTTAAATGGGTCTAGGGCTCCTGGGGCTCTAGGGCCCCCAGGCCTCGACCAACCCGCCCGGCTTAAGCCCTGCTATTAAGCGTGCCTAGGTGCATCCGTCTGGGTAAACGCAAGGCTTACGTTGATGTCCAAATGCAAACAGAGAGCTTCCTAGTTCGCAAAGATCTTCAATAGAGAGATACCCGGCCAGGTAGATCGTTGGTCAACTGTCGGAGCAAAGTCCCACACCGCTTGGCTCCCCATTGTCTATTACTCTATTGGTCTATTCTCTATGGCCAATATAGAGCCTCCTGCTGTACGGCCCGATGTAATGTTGCATTGCATATATACATGATGTGCTCGTAGATTGGAGAGTATTACGGTGGCCTCTCCGGGACAGGTGAAATAATTTGTGGCCCGACTGCAGCTCGCCGATACAGGACGAAACGAGATCTCGTAGATGGAGCATCTTTCCCCTGGAGTTTAATTAGGCTGGCTTGGAGATATCGCCAGATCAGCAGCTCGTTAGCATGTTTTAATTGGCGGCTGTCAGTGAGATCGTTCGCTACGATAACTGCCTTCCAAGCGTGCCTCTCCTCGTTGACGAAGCTCGTCCTCGTCCTCGCACTCGCGGTCATCCTGTAAATTCTCCCGACCCCGAAGAATCCACGTCGCGAGCTCAGGGAACCGCAAGGATTGTCTCTTGGATGCGTCCCGCTGGTGGATCTGTGCATCGAGAGAATCACGAAGAGTCCGGATCCCCGTGACGTAAGCTGTTCTACGTGACGGAAGCTGTATTTGCAAAAGCGTCAGCCGTCGCGCGTGATCGGATTATACGGGCGATGCACATGGAGGCAGCACATAGCGTCACGCAGCGCGTGCCGATAAATCGGGAGGACGGCGAGCGTCATCGATGAGCGGTTACGAATTGAGACGGAGGCCAAGTAGCAATGCGAGGGAGAACCGAGGAGGGAGCGAAGAGGTGAAAGGGATGAAGCGAATGGACCGAATGGAGCGATGCTGGTATCGCGAGCTTTATATCTCCGGCAGATGCGAGCTCGGGCCGCACTTCGTATGCAAATCAGACTCCGCCCTGAATAAAATATTAACCGACCATCGAGCGTCCTCTTCCTTTTGCTATTGTACCTCTACCACTTTCCACTCCGGGTAGTAGTTTTGCGTAGGTCGTCGCGACGCCCGCTCCGCTACGCAACCGGTAGTATAGCCTTTATTTTTTTAGGAGCCTAGAGAGCGACGAGGGAAACAAAGTGGGAGTCTCTATGCATTTCGGTTAATAGAACGCGAGACGTCGCGACGCCTCCTGCTTTCCATGTCTCCCACCTCCTCTTTCGGGCTTTTCTCGCTCGGCGAGATTCCGATCGACGCTTCGTTATCTCTACGCGAAACGGATTCTCGTTAGCACGTTTTAATTATGAGCCGGCAATACAATGGAATTCGGATTCGCGAACGTATAGTTG
>JARPRH010000042.1:136302-154938 GCA_031763665.1 Calameuta haemorrhoidalis | reverse complement strand
GGGCAATTGCGCGAATCGACCGATCAGATTGGCTCTTACAGGCTTACGAGCGTCTCGCACGCAATGACACGCGAGGCGAAGAGGAACACGTAAACACGAGAACACTCCTTTAGTCTACCGGAGATTCTCCCGAGACCTAGAAGGCCGAAGATATATGGGGAATGACCGGCGCCACCTTCCAAAGCCACGGAAACCCAATGGAATTAGCCAGCCAGTGGGTGTTACACAACACGTTAGCTTGGAATTACTGGAGACTCAAAGCATAAATTCCTGAGGGTAGCCTGACGACCTCTCCCAACGTTACCATAATCTGTTGCCAGGATTTTCGTGGACATACATTCTTTAGTGCAAAAAAGGCAAACGCATAGTTTTATAACAATTCAAACGAGGGAATTCGAGCCGGCTGGCAGCCTTTGCCACCAGCTACTAAATTCTCCATGTACTCGTTCCACGTGTGCTTCTCTGCCTTTTTTTAGGCTGGCTTCGACTCGACTCAGTAAAAACTAATACAAATCCAGTTTGGTCGTGAAGATTATCGCTCGGTATCGACCAACGGGCGAAAACGCATGCAACTGCAAGAAAACACGTGCAAGTACTTGAAAGGGCAGGGAAAGCTTTACGAATTCGTCCAGTTGGTGGCTTCCGCTTCGATAATCACTGGAGACAAAGTATCCAAGTCTGCGCTTCTTCCAGCTGACAGGGAGGGGGCGGTAGCGGGAGATGAAGTTGAGGAAGAGTAAGGATAAGAGAGTCTCGCGTATCTCGAAGTGGAATCAGGCTCAAATCCAATTATCCGATAATCCAGCAGACGCCCCTTCTCCCCCGCTCCTCACCAATATCTGCAGCCATTCCCATATTTCCCCTTCCGCGAGGAACACTCCCAAGACTTTTCCCAAGGGATCTACAACGGAGTCGAGAAACACCATTGATACTAGCAAAAACTGCAGACGCCATGCTTTTCACTCCCCTTCTCCGCGTTACCCACGTCGACTACCTTACTCCTGCATCAGCCCATCGGAACTCGAATCGTCCCACTTCAGCACGCCGCGGCGTCTGGCGTCGACAGGATAAAGAGCCGCTCCTACATGCATTCCCGTCACATCCTTCGAACGCGCCGTTAGATAAGGCACGTTCGCCGCGATTCGCGTTGCAGCATAAATCGCAACCTGAGGTACCCACTTGCTACCGCAACCCGGCAATCCTCGAGGATCTCTAACCAGGACCGATTTCCTCATTCCCTGACTCGCAGATTTCTTGATTAGCCAGGGAATCGCGATTCGACGATTGGAACGAAGAAAGAAAGTCCAGAACTCAATACGGTGCAGCCACGCTGGTCGCGACCTTGACGCAGAGAATTACGACTCCACGGCAGAAGCTCCGACTTGGAGTTTAGTATAGCGGAACCCCCTTTATTATATTACTTGCGGAATGGGAGAAGACGATCGTATACTTGGCCCTTAAGCTCGGGATCTAAGCTCTCGGTAAGCCTCCGGGCTTACCAGCGGCAATAATCACGATCACCGTAAGCGTCCAGTATAGTCTGGCTATTATCGGCAGCCAGGATTCGAAATCGATCGCACGGGTAGTCAGTCGAGCTAACGACGCCGGGACTGCGTAGCGAAGCTCTTGGACTCCTGGAGGAATGGCTGGACGTCTGCATGGCGTGCTGTCGGACCCTTAAAAGCTCTCGTTACTCATGTTTAACAGGAACTGACGGAGCTTTTAAATCGAACGACTCCCGAGCCGCTAATACGTTCAGGAAGTCGGGCTGGTTGGCGGGTTTAGTCCGGCGTTTACATAGGTTCAAGGTTGTGGTTCGACGTGTCCAAACGAGACAGCAAAGAAATCGGTACCGGAGGAGGAATAACGAAGTACGAAAGGATCGATACGAGTTCCGTAGGTGCGCCATCTTGAGCGCGTGTTTCCACGGCTTCGGTAATCCTTTCAAAATACCATGTACACTGCTACGAAGACTTATTACCATAAAGCGAGCTTTTCGCGGACCGCTCTTTTATGCTTGTTTTAAAATATTTGAGCTTTATGAACGCGCGAGGGTGCATAAATTATACGGCATTTCATGCAGGGAGACAAAGGGGAGTCGCGGGAAATGACATCGTACCACCGTTCTGGGCCCCTAAAATTTCACCCCTTGCTATCCACTTCCGCCTTTGCCAGGATTTTCCTGCCCCGCGTCGGGTGGCCAGCGCAGGCAACATAGGTGGCCGAGGCGCGAACCCGGAAAACTGGGAAAAACCAGGAATCCTGAAATACATGGTCTGGCATAGGCCCTGGCTAGCGGGTAACACTGCTGATCCCGATAATTCGTTCAGTCACGCAGTTTCTGTTCCCGTGGCCATGTCTTATTCCTCGTCGGAGAAATCGGACAGGGATTAACGAGAAAAGAGGGAAGATATTTGTCTTATTTGAGACAGGAGGAACGGGAAGAGGAAAGGGGCGAGAGGGGCAGCGGAAGAAAAAAAGATGAGTATAAGGGGGGAAAAAGGAAAACCTTAGCTGGCTCCTGCACCTGAGTCGTTCGGAAGAAAGAAATCCGCCACGTGACGAATCTTACTGCCAGGTTCTTCTTATCCGAGATTCCCGCAGCGCAACTCGCGGGACACGTCAAACGAGTAACCGCACACGCGTGTACGTATAGGCACAGAAACTCTGGTACATATGTGTATGTATTTCGCGAAAGAGTCGAAGGACTTAGGACTCTTAGGACTCGTCGGACTGACAGGAGTGTAGAAGTCAGCGAGGTTCGTTAATTGCATAGTCTCTTGGAAGAGCATTCTTTGAAGAACCGCTTTAGAATTCGTCTCGTTTTATTCGACTCACCCACCCTCAGTCTTGACGCCTAAGCGTGCCGACTTTATTCTCGAATATGTATATGTATACGCCAGGCACTTCACTAAGCGTCAGAGATATTTTAATTGTCGGGTCGAACCTCGAGGCACAGGCTTTAATACAAAAATTCTTGGAGGACGGCAGAGAGACAGGATTACAAGAAGGCGTTTCCATGGCCTCTCCATTACGGTTCGAAACTTCTCGTTATCTCGTTAATGCCTACAAATTCGTGTTGGCCCGTACTTTCTTGTACTGCACTATACCGTGGTGGTGGTGGTAGTGGTAGCGGTAGTACCGGAGTTGCCAGATATCTAGTGCCCATCCCAGGTATTTCCAAGATTTCTCCTGCGCATCCCAGAATAATAAAGGACACACGTAGATTGGTAAAAGTTCTGATGTCGAGAGGATGAGAAGAAGGAGGGTTGGGACTTCGAAGCGGAGACTCGATAAAGAGCGCTCGAGCTCGTTAACACGCCCTTCCGATAACCTTAAATCTTTTGTGCCGGAGAGCGCAATCGAGAATTTTTCTAAATAGCTGGAATTAAATTGGATCGGATTCTTGAAGGTCTTTGGCGTCTCGAATCACTCGGGTGCAACAAATTGGGAAGCTGGGCTCCTGCGACGAGCAATTCTCATCCTAACAATTTTCAGTGATTATATACTAAATGCTTGAGTTTCGTTAAATATGACTGGTGTTTGCATTTAATTGGACAGGTGCGGCATCCACCGTAGGCGGGGATGCTGGATTAATGCTGGCACAGCGTGCTGGAGGTGCTGCAGTCGCTGGAACTACTGGAGGGATTCGTCGTCTATGGACGGAACTTTAATATCGCGACTGCCGCTTATTTCGTATGCATGCCGCGGCAGGCTATTTCTCCCTTAGTCCCTGCGGCCACCCTTAGGTATTTCGAGGAAACCCCCATCGAAATGGGCCTCGGATCCCGTCGCGCTTGCGTTCACGTTCCCTCTTCTCTCTTCCGGTTTCCTGTTCGCCGTTTACCGTCGTTTACCGCCGAACTTTGCCGAACTTCGCCGAGCATCGCCGATCGGCATTCGCATCGGAGCGATGCTGTTGTTGCTCGAGTACAGGAAGAACTGAGGGAAAGAGGCCGAAGCACGCACTGGTCTGCCTATCAAGGCCTAAATTAATAAAAGCCGAGGGTGTAAAGTGGTTGTGGGAACAAGTGATACACGAGAGGGTGCAGGGAGGCGGGGATCCTTCTGATTTATATCCTTGCCCGCGGGGATGCTGCTTTGCCCCATAAAGCATGATAAATACGCGAGCGCGACGTGCACGGCTGGTTTACCATCTTTCTCTTTAAAGTTCCCTCGTTCCGTCATCCGTTTCGCGGTCCTCCGAGAGCGCGGAGCACCTTTCCAGCCGCGTTCGAAGGTTTAAGCAGGAGGCAAAGCGGAAAGAAGGGAACCGGCGGAATCGCTCGAACGCGCGCGACTTGTCAGTCCGCCAGCCAATTACCAATCTCTTAATCTCACTCGATTAATCTCGATTTGGAAAGGTCGCTCCGCTCTCTGGCAAGAGGGAGGGCGGACATGCTCACGGTCTTCTGCACTGACAATCAGAGCCAGTGAGAGGATCTCAAGCCGAGGGAACAGAGGGAACAGAGGGAACAGAGGGAGCGGAATGGAAGGACGAGGAGCATCGTTTATTCGGATCTTTGCTTAATTCTCGCGCTCGTTAGTCACGCAAGAGTACCTACGCTCGAAAGTCCGAAGTGGGTAACGAGGATCGGCAAGACTTTTCGACGTAGAGAGACGACTGACGCTGGTCCAATCGTTAATCATTGGTTGGCAGTGCAGCAGCTATAGGGAAGCCGAGCAATCGACGTGGCTGCCATAGAATACTGTAGGACCGCTTCACTTCCCGTCGAACTGGGACGCGGATTAATCGTCCTCACGCTCCGCAGAGAATAAAAATGATGACGATTCCACCGATCGCTCCCGATCATTCCCGATCACTCCCGATCCATCTATTCGCTCTTTAAGGACACTCGCTACGTTCTCCCAGAGCCGGAAATTATGACTGTACCTCGGAAATACTCCAAGGAGCGTCGATCCGTTCTCTACATCCTCTCAGCGTCAGGCTGAAAGTCCTTTGCCGAAAGCTGATCCCTCGGCGCGACCTATCTATCAAGGGACACCCGCTCGCAGAGTTCTATCCGCTTTCTACCTATCCTACCTTCCACCTTCCACCTCCAGTTCCTACGTACCAAATTCGGCTACATCTAGTAGGCTTCATCCATTCTGGAAGCAGCCCTTCCTGTCTCTCAACCTGTCTCTCCTGACTGTGAAACGGATTCCAGCAGCAACTGTAAGGGACACAGTTTTCTCCCCAGGGAGGTCCTTGCGTATCGTCTCTAATTGATTCCGTTCGGCTCGTTTACTTTCGGAAGTCCCGCTGTTTTTCTTCTTCTTTCTCTTTTTCAGGGAAGAAGCGCGAGCAACCGAGCGAATCCGTTCGGAGTCTCCAAGCGTGTCTCGTTAATTTTCGTTTGCCTTGACGGATGCAAGGGTGAACGGACACATCGACGCGACTCTGATAATACGAACCAGCGTCAGGAAGATACTAGCAAATCTGCCCACGCAGAGAACCGTCACGGCGATGCCGATGGGTTTGTCTCCCGGCGACGGGGATTCGCGTGCACCCTGATTACGCCATAAATCGAATCTCAGTCGACCGCACGAAAGCTCGAATTAAATGAAATTCCACTGGACTCTCGTATATCTTTCCCCGCCGGCGCCACGTCACGTCACGGTAGTCCACACACTCCGATATCCCCTATCGAACGATCTGGACCGAAGATGCTGCACGCGTCGCATCTCGCAGATGCAGTTTCAACTAAAGATCAGAAAGAGAAAGAGAGAGAGAAAAGAAAGTGATTGGCGGAGCATGGGAGGAGTGGAAGGAAGAAACGTCGATCTCCGTTCGGTGTATCACAATAAGTTCGGTCGTTAAGCCTATGCAGACAAAAGGGGATCGCAAATCGGCGTAATCCTTTGATAGTGCGAGCGTGTATTTGCCGAGCTAATGTTACGCGCAAGCTAGGTAGAGGGTGACGCAAGCCTACTGTAGCCGTAGCCGTTCCGCGTTCTACGTTCTACGGTTCTACGCTGTGTGCCGTAGAGTCACCCTCGCGATCCTCCACGACCCTTTGTTTGAGCTCCGTCGCGCGCGCGATACATTTTCCGTTTCGCACGGAGGGTGCGAACGACTGTTTGGCGGCCGACTACGAGGACCACACAGTCCTAAAGACTATGAGGCTGTCAACGCTGCCATCGGCATCACTGCCATCATCCTCACCCCAACCGACATAAGAGCATCCCCACGTGCACTTATAAACATTACGAATCTTCCCCCGCTGCTCATCAAACGACATTGTCCCTTTCTGCACTCTTCTGAGCAACCCGCGAGTTCCGTTTCGTCGCTTCGCTTGAAAAGGTACCTGAATAACTCCGAGGCGTTAATCACCCGCGATGCCGTTCGGAATCAGCATTGGGAATTAGCGCACTTGCCGATTAGGTATGTAAAGCTTGGACGAGATTATGGAGATCGAATTGAGCGGCTGTGTGCCGGAGCACACGTCCTGGTAATGACGCTCGTGTAGTGGTGTAGTCCAGTGGTAACGCGTTTGGGGGGTACCTAGCTGCAATTCCCGTAAATTAAAGGACAATCGAGCCGAGGTCACTCCCCATTGTTACGGCTCCAGTTCGAACGGCGCCACCGGACAATGCCACCGCCTCCTCCACCCTCCTCTCGCCCCTCCTGCCCACAAATTCACGATCGTATTTCATACCACTGTCAAACGTACGCAGCTTCGGAGCTGCCCTGACTCCCCTCTTCGCCACCACTCGCTCATGATCCAGTCTCCTGCTCTACCACTCGCTCCCTCGGCAACTCCCAGGAACTTCAGTTCCAACTGACAGTGTCTACATGAAGATCCCTGCGACCCTCTTCCGGCCAGGGCCTCGCTTGATCCTCCGGCAAGCGACGTACCTTGGCTAATCAGTGCCTTAACGGAAGTAACTCGCTACAACGTCTGATCGTTTCCTTTTAACCAACGGTTAAAGAGGCGTCCGGAGCCTTTGATCTTTGCGCTCGATAAGCCAGAGGACGTCGGCAAATTGGCGTGAACTTTGCCAAAGTTCCCGGCCAGGAGCCTTCGGCCCGGAAACTCTGGGGACACGCGGGTTTCGCAAAAGGTAACTGCTCTGGTAATAAGAAGAGGAGGAGGATCGTTATGGGAGGCGATCGAGGCTTCCGTGTCCTATTAAAATCCGTCAAAGCTTTCCTGCAATTAAAGCGGTGCGGCCGACGTGTCAAATAAATCACGGATCAATAAATTAGCAGGCAGTTAAGCTCGGGGAAGGTTTATCTGTGAGCTGGAATCGGACGCCACTGGAGAGCGGAAACTACCCTCGATAAAACACTTGCGCTTACGCTTAGGTTTACGTCTGCGTATGGGCTCGCCGCTAATCTGCATTTTAAATGCCCACGTTCCCACCTCCCGTTTCTCGATAGTCCTGGGATGCAAGACCACGGTTCGTTTCAGCCGCCATTCCATACTTTCCTTCGCTTTCAAGACATTCGATCGCCGGTAAAAATCACTACTGGACCGTTTCGATGTCTCTTGTCCTATCAAAGTTACAGCTTCTCGAACGTTCGACGAGCACGACAGCAATGACATTCACAGCCATTTATATGGAAATCTCAATTACGTCCGAGAATACGAGCTATAAAAAGTCCTCGTAAGTCTGAAACTGCTCGAGCCGTGTCATTTAGAAAAGTTACGGTGCCCGTGTAACGCTGGGGACGGGCACCGCCACAGCCCATTTATCGGTGTTTACATTCTGAATAATTCGATATAGCCCTCATCATCCTCCTCGGCGCGCCATCCTTCGCTCCTTGCCTCGATCTTCATCCTGATCCCGATCTTTATCTTGCTCGTGCTGCACGTAGTACCGCCGACTTGCCTCTCCTCGATTTAGCTTGCAGGCATAAGGAAAAGAGTCGCAGAGTCAGGCAAATGCTTCTTGTCGCTCTTCCTCGCGAACCTCGAATGTGCGCGGACAAAGAGACGTATCATGGATTCCCCTCCGGGACAGGAGCCGCGCCAAGAAAGACGCTGAACTTTATGGTCGCGTCGAATTCAATGGAACGTGAGTTATGGGCCCGTATGAGCAGGAGGAACTCTTGGCGATGCCGGGAGACTCGAATAACCGGCATGACTCACGCTCATCCTTTTATTCCGCTGTCCTTATCCTCGTTGACTATCGACAACGCGACGACCACGTACTGGAACAGCGCACGGCCAGTCGAAACGGTCACGTGACAGCTGTCAGATCTGACTGCGTCTCCGCTATAGCAGCTACAGCAGCTTTGGTATTGCGGCCCTGTACACATATACATATTTATGGCTCACCCCTCTGTTTTTTAAGCGGCAGGATATTCCGAGATTTTACCAATATTTTTTACGTTCCTGGGAGGAAATGAGAAAAGAAAATTTAAATGTGCCTCAGCGCTGAAGACTCACGACACAACAACTGGGATCTGAGAGTTTGGAGTTCGGGATTAGGCATTGCGGCTGGCAGACAATACGTGGCTACACGAGAGGAGAACGAGCCGCGCCCCTTCCATGTAACGCTGATTGATACTCTAGGCCATCGATGGGACGTCGAGACGACTCGTGTTGCTCCTCTTCTTGATGTTGTCGTTGCCGATGTCGTTGTCTTCCCGTTCTCGTTGTGGCTGGAACGTGACAGAGACATACATAAAATTCCTTCGTAGTCATTCAATATCTATCTCTCTCTCTCTCTCCACCTCCTTTCTCTCTCCTCTGTGCCGTAAGAGTTATTAATATTATTACCTGCTATTGGAAAATACAAGGAAAACTAGGTATCAAAAACAACGTTTGTTATTTGAACCATTCCTTCCATTCTGTCCAAACAATTATACACTGTATTGCAAACGGTCGAGAAAATGATTGCGATATTATTAAAGCGCATCTTTGCTGTGTCTGCCGACTTAATCTGATCTTTTCTACACTGTCAATATTCAGCAAGAAGAACTGCCGGCTGTTCTAGCAGCTTAGAATGTTGTTGGATATCCCAGAAGCATCTTTGTGTCAAGCGCTGCAGAATATCGATGAAAATCGATAGAATGAATCGATAAAAAATCCTCAAGGATTTCTCCCTTTCTTAAGGATGTTTTATTGGCATTCAGCATCCTAAAAGAAGAGGACGTATTCATAACTCATGGACCGGACCGCAAATCCGAAGTACAATTTTATTCTAAGAACATCCGCTTTTCCCTTTATCGCATTGATCTTCTGCTCGGATAAGCTCGGCTGTCGCGAGTCTTGATATCCGCTTGTTCAATACTCTTTTTCCGGAATGGGATTCTTCATAGTTTTCAGATAGGCGGCATCGTCACTCGATATAGGATGAGCTGTAAGTTATAACTTATAACGTTTCATTCTCGAATTGCCAGACACGTTAAGCAGCATCAATCCTTCGTGGACGCCTGTGTAGCATAAAATATGTTTATTACAAAGCCCACTCAGTCGTGAGCCGTAAAAAGAAGTAAAATATCTTTCAGGATAGCTACCAAATAAAAGGGCAATTGAATATTCGTTAAAGACGTATAAAAAAACGATGGACGGCAATCGATGATAAAAATATAATGACGGAAACCCTTAGAAATGAGACAGGCAGTTTCTTAATACATCCTATCAAATAGATGAGTATAGTATTGTGTAGCACGTTCAACGCACCATGTCGCGGAGGAATTACAAAGGGTAACATACGGTGCATACAAATATTCGAGAAAACCTTTTGATTCGTGGTAGCGGTAGACTCACTTGTCCTCCTGATACGTAAAGAATCCCGCATACGTACAAATGGTAAATGGCGACCACGTATGTATAGCGCAACCGTGTGTGATTGTAACAATGATAATAATCAGAGCTCCAGCCCCGTGCCAAATGAGACTCATAACTTGACTGACCAAATGAAGACAATGGACTCGGCCAAGCTGCTCTCCAATCTCAATTCTATCACCGAGATCGCCGAGAAACTTCTTGTGAAATATTTGAGGATTGCTTCATCTTCCGCGATTAGGACAGAAGATCGAATTCCTATACTAGAAGATAATCAAGAGGCACCTAGACACGATTGGGCTCCATCGATCCCGATAGCACCATCGGTCCATTTAACAAGGTGGTGCATCGCTGCACGATGTACGAGAGGCAACGTTTGAACGTAGCTCCTCCTATTGCTTGGATTCCAGCAATGGCTCTCTCGATTAACAGCGAAATTGGATCGAGCCGTTCCTCGGGCATCCGGCAGTTCCTATTGCCTCGCTGTTGCCCCCAGGTATCGACTAGAGAGATGCATCGCTTCCAATCATTCCCATTAACATTAATTTCAATGGCCCTCGAGCTCTTCCTATAGCCAATTCGCAGTCGTTACTACAGACGGTCTTTGCTACGTTGAACAATGGAGCCACTTATTGTTAAGATGTATCGTACCTAGCAGATATTTCGAATACAGCAGATATTTTCTGTTTCGTTATTTGTCTATGAACTTTAAAAAGTTATATGTATTTACTTACGATCATATTGATGCGCCTGTCTCAAGGCAAACTGCCATGCATCAGAGGGTTGCCGGACAAAGATTTTTTCATCCGACAGGCTCCATTCGCTTGCAATACGTGGGTAAACGACGCTCCAACCAGAAAAATGGTTCCCGCAATATCGACTGGTGCTTCGCCGAAGACTCCGTAGAGAAGAGAATATCGACTGCGACGCTTCGTGTTGCTTGGAAACTGCCGCAGCGCGGCGCTGCAGTCCAACCGTTTACTACGTTTGGTCGATAGACGTTTCCAGATGTTTCATGGTAGAAAACAAATGTACGTATTTGCGTCGTCGTTCGGTAGTTCTGTAGAGAGTCGAGAAGTGCTTTGTTCTTCTTCCCACAAGTGATTACAAGTTCTCCGTGCGAAAAGGAATTCTGATCTGATCGAGTCAGTTTGGTGGAGAAATAATGACGAAAGACGAGGAACAATTCGATGGGATGTTGCTGGCGATGGCACAGCAACACGAGGGCGGCGTACAGGATGTAAGTGTCGGACAGTATCGACGATAGAAGCCGATTTCTCTTGATTTGTGAACAGTGACTCTCGTCCATGTAATATTCCACTCTAATATTGCTCAGAACTATCTAGAGGCATGGTTTCATAGATGAAGTTCAAAATTGATTACTGTAATCAAATCTTTAGAACCACTGGATCATTATTTGTATTTGACAAACTGTCGTAGAAACCTTTAATGACAATAATGACCTTTTAGAATCTTACAGTTCCCTACATTACCCATTAGGGCTAGTTTCTTTTAACCTTCTGATTAAAATCTGCATTGTTCACGTACTGTCATGTTCCGTGTATCGTCGTCACTGTTCATGTATATGATTCATTTTTGTTTCTGCCTTATTATTCTACACTCGTGTCTAATTTTGCATTTGCAATTTCGTTTTAATAAAAGTGCAAACATGAAAACTAAGAAAAATTTCATTTCAGCTCTTAGACACAATATTCAGTTTTCTCGCAAGAAAAACGGACTTTTATACTGGCGGAGGTGAAGGTGCCGCAGAAAAGGTAACAGTAATCGTAGAAGGCATTAGATTGCTATGAGCAAAATATTTTATGACAACTTCACCTACAGTTGGTAACTGCGAAATTCAAAAAACACGAAGCAACAGCCCTCGCGAAGGCATCAGCGGAAAAGGCCGAGCGTGCAGAACAAGAACGAAGAAGGAAAGAAAGACTCGAACGAAAGCGAAAAGAGGAGCAGCAGACCGAGGAGCTTGAACTCGATAGCGAATCGAAGATCGTTGAATTGACGGATGAACAGGCAGTCAAATTGCAGGAAGAAATTGACAGTAAGGTATATCGTGGCCATAAACTATTTCCTGAATGTGTTGACTAGTAATTTACTTCTTCCGAGAATTATTAGTTATAACCAATCGCAGAAATCTGGGTTGGCAACGCCGGCTGATCCCATGGCAGGAACTAGTACCAAAGACGACAGTGTCCCAGCAAGCGATGTTACTGGAAATGGAAATCCTGAGGACGACGAGGAGGAAGATGAGAAGGAACGGGGCAAGTTAAAGCCGAATGCAGGAAATGGTGCGGATATGCCCAATTATCGATGGACGCAGACACTACAGGAAGTAGAGGTAAGTGACAATTGTTAAAAATGAATCGTCACTATATATAGTGGAACAGTGAAGGAGGAGCGAAGATAAATTTATAAAGAATGCTGAGGATTCGAATAGGTCGTGTAGCTGTCGAATAACGTAGAACGGTATTCGCGGCTCGACAGTGTCTCGTCGGATGGACGTTTTATTTAATTAATACAGAAGTAATATCACAGACACGGCGAGCGGTCGATGCAACCGGCCGCCATCGCACTTTCCACACAAAATACATATCTCTATATGTATAAATGTATATGCATATGAATATGTATGTATACATTATATAATGTGTCTACATAGCTATGTAGCCCTGCGTCAATTTATCGGAGGGTTCCACATTTGATTTAGACGTTTCGTTAGTAATGATTAAATTAATACCTCTAAATTACGCTGCTAAGCGATTCTCGCGATTACTTGTGCTTCGTTTTTGCACTGTTCAAGACTTCTTCAGATTTCACTGTGAATTTAGACTATAAAGTTAGCTGTTTTTGCGGTAGACGGCCATTAAAAAAAGAAAATGCACGAAGAAAGGGGAGGACGATTACGATTGGGAAAATATAGGTATGACGGTGGACGTCAACCTGATTTTACCTAGATTAAATCCTTGGGAGAGCATGAAGTATGCGAGAGAAAGAAAAAGAAGTAACGCCGAAAACTAAGAAATCATAGACTTCCGTTGGTCATATTGATTCTTAAACGTAATACTTTTTCAATCTCTTACAACTATCATTTAATTCATTACGGTTCCACATTGCGGCTGTAACTCGGAGGACCGTTGTTAATATTTATATAAATTAAAATCGAGTCCTCTAGAGACTCGTGTGACGTTACAGCACGTAGCGCGCTCATTACACAAATGTAATTACTGATTTCACGTACCACACTATTAACACGGTGCAATACAGCTTAATTCTAAATCGAGGAGTCGTTACATCACCAGTTTGAATTTCCAGAATATCCGGTTCGCCTAACTATCCGATTTACCCGGATAGCAAACCGGATATACGCGCAAGCCGATATGATGATTTTCTCATTGAGTCTGTTCCAATCAGTAATATTATTTTCGCAGCGAATTCACATAAGGAAATGAATTCCCTGACACTGGCGCTTCTGGCATCTGCGTTGACTCCTCGTGGCTGGCTTCGATCTTCTTCTTCACCTAGTTGTACTTGTCGCGAGCTCTCACTGAAAGCATACGAGTACCGAACCAATTAGAAGGATTGGAGAGGTGGGTGACGGGGGGGGGGCTTATCAGGCGATGATACTCATGGGATACTCACTCTCCATGTAGAGAATGCCTGCAAGCAGTCCAACCATGAATAGAAAACTCATGGTGCAAATGAGTACAGTGAGCTGGTTCCTCGCGCACCAGGACTTCTTGTAGACTTTGGTAGGTCGACCCAGTCCGTTGACAACGGTGAAGTGAGTGCTGCTGGCGACCGAAGCAGTATCAACAGGCTTAGGCGTTGACACTGTGGGTGGATGCATCGCAGCGAAAGTAGCGAGATTCGCTGCTGTCAGGAGCAGTGTACCCGAGGCTGCGCTCTGTATTTTCGAATAAGAGATTTCCTCTCGTTATGACAGTTCTAAGTGTGGAAGCCACAAAGATAGATTCAGCGAAGAAACTCACGTGCGTGCTGGCTGTGGATCCCTGAGACGAAGTGGAACCTCTAGAGGGCGACTTGGTCGGATGCAAGTGAGTCCAGCTTCCATTCTCGCTGTCCCTCTCGCTTGATCTTCCTACAAGGGATGGTCTCGGGATGTGCCAGGATGGCAAATCCGTCGCTCCTGCAGGAGCAGTTGTCGGCGCCGCCTCGATCTGAAAATGAGTCGTTCAATTAGTCCGTGCCGGTCAATGCGCGCGCAGCACCTTTCCGTTGCGCAAAAGATAATATCACCGCGGTGGTTGCAACGTGCCTCTCTGCCCGCATAACCTCCACCTTTACAAATCTAGACCTCCCATACTTTTGAAGTCTCTACTTCTCTCCACTTCGAATCGAGCCCCACTCTGATTGCAACGTATTCGCGCACAAGAGACCGTAAACCACTCTACTCGATTGGGTGGTGGACTTGGCGGTGTCGTCGACGTCGTTGACCCACTAACGTTAGAGCGCCGCTTTACCCCGTTAAATGATTACCGAAAGCCAGTAAGTAACATCGAGGCATTTTGCAACATCCTCCCGTATTTACGAGGACCTTATCGCTAATCTCTCTTCTCTCTACGGGGTTTCATTGAAGTTTTACGAGCGGCTCGCGGGCACTGCCAGTCAAAATGCTCACCCGGGAGCATGCTGGCACATAAAATGAAAGCAGACCAGGAGCAAGCACAGAGACGCTACTGGATCCCACTACGAGTTCGAAATTTGGAACTTTCAAGGTCGACAGTGGACCAGCTCGATGATTTCCGGAAAGCTTTGGAGATCAACAGGGCCAATAAAGATTACGAATGATAATTGGCAATTTTCGCAAGCAAAATAATCTCGCGCTTGCCCACCTTCGAGTTGGGCGGTACCCAAGGACTCCTGCTGTCTGGACCAGTTTGTCCATTTTTTTCTCTCCCTCGTCGTTTTTCAAGCAATTGCAAATACGCAGGAGGCTTTGCCTCTCTCTCTCTCTCTCTCTCTCTCTGCCCCTCGTGTCCAGAGAAAGGGAGAACGCGGAGAGGCAAGATCTCTTTGTAGAACGAGCCTTGTTCCTTGTTGCTGAATGCAAACAGCGAGAATTCGAGTCCGGCCCGAGTCGATACGACCGTTCGACGGCATCTCGCTCTGATATTTTGGAAAGGATACAGCTCGTTCTTTGAATGTGCTTTCAGCGGGAAAGGGATCAAGAGAGAAGGGATCGTGCGTGGATGAAGAACGCGCGCCAGTTCCTCGATACGTGAAGGATCAGACTCTTTGGAGAACGGGAGCAGCAACGTTTAAAGAGGCGCGTTCAATCGGGATTTTTGCGGAATTCAATACACCGGTCAGCCTCGTTCGCAGCGGCCGCACCTGTGAGCCGTCGAAAGTTACGCGAGATAATCTCCAAGAAATTTTGAACCCGGCTCTAAGGTTCATGTTCCTTGTTCCTGATACCTCCCACCCAGCCTTTTTACATAGGACAAACAAAAGGAATTGCAAAAGCCAGAAACTCTTATCGAACGCATCCTTTCCTCCTCCGGATCATCGAAGAACTTCCTACGAAGTTCAGAAAGTCCTTACGTAAGAGTTACAGGAAGCTGTTGACTTGCGTGGAATGCAATGTCGCCATTGCAGGGCAGCATGACTCGTTAACGACTCTCGTAATACACTTCGAAGAATAATCCCCGACCTCCGGCAATGCTTATCGATTGCGCTCTCTTGGTATTGAAGGAAGAAAAAAAAACAAATACAGCGAAACCAGGTGGACGTCTTGCAGGAGATTCCGAGAGGCGGCGACTGACTGCGGGTTCCTCAATGATTCCGACGGTAGTCACGATCGCAATATCAGTTCCGCGATATCACTCGAGATTATTCGGCGATCGGCTCGCAAGACTCTTTGTTCGCCGCACGGCGTGCATCGGCACGCTTTGCCACACGGTGGCCACGGTCTCGTCGTTCCCCGAGTCCTTGGACGTTCTACTCCTGTCCCTCCCCTCGCCCCTGGTATAACCTGTCTGTCGGTGAGTGACGGAACACAGCCGCATTACGGCACAGTTATGAAATGAATCTACGATTACGCTGACGGGGAGAGTGAAAATTTCGCGGGAGGTCGAATCGTATCGCTCTACTATTAGGCTTGTGACGTATCTCCAGGATCTCGTTTCACTAGTGCGAAAATGCCAAATCGATGTGCCATACAGTCGGATGAACCACGACTAAAAGTGCAGATGGCTCTTGGTCGGCGTAACTAGACTCCCCTTCATCTCGTGCGCAATCTGCCAACAGTTTATAAGCTACCTAGCGAAATGTCATTTTTATCGACAAGGAATCTCATAGGAGATTCGGCAGAACTCGTTCCCATCGAAACGTTCCGACTAGGCCTTCTCTAGGTCGTATGGAAATAATTGAAACTGCCTTCTTGATTAGCATAACTAGCGTAAACAAAGTTTCGATCGAATCAAACGGCCATAGACACTCTGAGCTCTTCTGCTTTGCGCAATTCTCACGATACGCTCCTCTTTTCTTCATCACCGATTGTCCCGCTAAATGTTCCAAGTCATCCTTTTGAGATTCGAGATCTGAGATTAGGCACGCCACGGCCACCTCCTCCTTCTTCTCCTCTCGGTACTCGTTCTGTCGAATAAGAGTACCATCTTGTACCACCCTCTGCTGTCATCAACCAAACTGACAATGAGTCCTTTGTTGAGACTTTTCCCTCTTTCGCTATCAACATCACATGTGGAAATCTTACGGATGGCAAAATATGGCATCGTCAGTGTCGTCTACTGGTGCTGCTGCTGCAGGTGCACTCGCAGTTATCTCGAAGAAGAATTGCTACATAATTTCACGTGTAAGAATCCCAAGGATCGTTAAAACCATATGACACTCTCGAGTCTCGACGTCTCGGCGTTGCACCGTTATTTGTTATATTCGGCGCTTCAGGCCTGCCTACGACAGTTACGACACACTCACTCTGGAAGGAATTTCCCGAATGATGACTCTGGCCAGGTCCCACTGTGGAAATTTCTGTTTCCGAGTGACAGCTAACTCTCACCTATAAACTTTCTCCACTCTCGTCGCCCCCCCCCCCCCCCCAACTTTGTATCTTGCTCGTTATGCTTGTACGTATCTCGCTATCGAGGAAAGAGATCCGACTATAGATCGTGGCCAGATCGTATCGCTCTACTCGTGCTCCCAGGTGAAAACACCTTATCGTGGAGTGATATCGACAGAAACTTTGTTTGCCGAGGCCAGGAGAACGCTGCCATAACTTATAAGCCAGTAATATTTCGAAGGCCGCGCGAAATCCGTGGTGCGAAACGCTAAATTGGACTAAGAATTATTAAGACTCGATGCCGACGTTGACGTCGACGTTCGACGTCGTCCAGCTATGACGGCCTGCTGTACTTTCAATTCTTATTGTTCGGTTCTGGCTACTTGGCCTTCGTCGCCTTCTCCGGCAACAGGATGTTGTGCACGGAAGACTAATCGGCAGCTCCTGGGAAACGTAAATTCGTTTCCACGTTTTTCCAAGAATCGCCAAGAATGGCTGTTACCGCTTGTCGCTTCACCATTTTGACTGCACTGCACTTTCCTCGCCGATCAAAGAGACAAGGAACGAAGCAAGCTTAAACAATTGACAAAGGAAGAAGTTTGCCAAGAAGACAGTACGAGTTTGGACAGTGAAATTAATTCTTTGCAAGAAAGGTATAAAGGATCGGTCGCGCGCCCGATAGTTTGCAGATTCCTCGCAGGGCTCTGGCAACGAGGCGAGTTCCGCGAGTGCAAGAGAGAAAGAGAGAGAGAGCGAAGGAATTGCAGGGACGCGGAGAAGAATAGGGGAGAGACAGGGAACGTCAACGACCGCTGGTAACACCGACAGGGCGATGCTTTGTGCTTTCGTCATCAGTTCATCACCGAGTCATCGTTTGTTCTTCATTTTTTTAACCGGAGAAGAGAGATTCGCGATAGCCCTGGAAGGATCGGCGACCGAAAATTCCTGAGGTTCTTCAGCATGCTTAGCGTTATCCTAGTGCGTTTATCTTGCTCTTGGAACTGAAAGTGTGGGAACGCAGGGAGACAAAAGAGCGCGTGGGCCGTGCGAGCATTCGCCACAGAGCGCGCGAGTCCAGGTCGCCGAAGGTGGCCAACGAGCCGGCACTTTAGCAAGCTCAGAGGTCAAATCGACTGGTGAACTATCTCTTGTGCGTCAGCGCAACCCCCCCAGTGATGTAGGAGCTGCATCCTTATCAGTGTGTCAAGGGTCAGGGATTGGGATACGGAATAGCCTAAAGATTATGTGTGACTTACATCGAGGTCTGGTTGCTCCTGACCGTAGGAAAGATCTTCTATGTTGATACGAATTTGCGACATGCTCCTTTGATCTTGCAGCGTCTTTAAGTATTCTTGGCTGCCTGTATCGGTCGGTATCTCTCTGTAATCGCGGTAAATCGCTGATCCGATCGGCAACTCCGAAAATTGAATGACGTTTGTTGATCTCTCGTAATAATTTGAACTTTCGCCAGTCGATGAGTCCTGCTAAGTTTAATCACTGACTCCGACTGTAGTTCACTCGTAATCCAAAATATCGTCACTGTCACCTCCCGCCGATAAACGACGTAACTCACGGAATTTCGAATACCGTGTCCTTGGTATCTCTTTATGTGCTCTGTGCCTTTTTTGACTATCCGGGACTATTCGTGTTTCTCTGTCTCTCTCTTTCTCCTTCCCCTTTCTTTTCTCTGTCCTGTCGCCAAAGGAATAAAAATTAGCTGGTCCTTCCGCGAGAGGAGAAGAAAGTCGAGCAACCAGAGGGCGCAGAAACGTCTTGTTCGAACCGTTAAAATTCCTATGGAAAATCCTGCACAGAATCACGGGGACACGCCGTTTTGAGATT
>JARPRH010000042.1:45876-57714 GCA_031763665.1 Calameuta haemorrhoidalis | reverse complement strand
TTTTAACCTTTCACACGCGTGCTGCTTGAGTCGATGATGTTGCGTTTTCTCGGATATATTTTAAAGCGGCACGTGGTGACATGTATGTCGTTTGGCCCGAGAGAAATGTGGATAAGTTAGATGCGGGAGCGTCCGGTGAATGACACGTCCTGATACATCGATGACTTGTTCGTGCTGTCTTCGAACATTTCAATTTGTGCTTGTTGCGTGGGGAACCTTGCCAGCCGTATTTCTTGTCATGCTACTAATTATTTTTTCCATCGTTGTTCATTTATAAGGGTGTAATTCATTTTGCGAGCTCAGACTAGATATTCGTCTTTCATCGAAATTGAAATGTATATGACAGGTGTCGCAGCTCCCACAGTTTCATGTATGCCGGCATTTATAAATTGCAATTTAAAATAATTTCAGCTGTAATTGAAGCTACTTATATTAGGGGAGCTCGCGCTGATACCTTCTTAGTGTAGTCGAATATAATGTTATTCATTCTTGATTGGTTGATTCAGTGGTAACTTCAACTATCGCGAAGACGCGTTTATACTATTTGCTTCTCTTCCAATAATGATCGCATAATTGTATGCCACGTGTAATCGTCGCGTACATCGTGTTTTTACGTCGAACTTATATTTTTAGATACTCGATACTATCATCTTGTGAGCTAATCTGTTTACTTAAATCAATATTGAATTGTTGGAGCAATAATCTAAGTAAAATATCTTATATAGAATACAGCTGTACTTGATTCTACAGTTAAAATGCTTATCAGTCATTAAATTATTATCTTGATTGGAATACTTATTTATTACTTATGTAGTTCAAGCACAAGCAGGCTTAAAAGATGATACGTTTACATAATTTGCATTTTCTATTTCAGCAACTCTCTAACACAACATAATGTCTCAGCCAGGTAGTTACCACCAATATCAACTATTTCCAGAATCTGCTACTGCAATAAAGAGTGGACTACCACCAATGATCAATGGTCAACCTAATGCCATGCCGCCTATGCAAAATGGTGTTCAAAATCCCCATAATAATCCTCTCGGTAAGAACCCAGTAAGAAAAATATGTCATTATGTAATCCTCCAATTGTTATCTAGATTTTTAGGTTGGGAAATGCATGTTCTAGGTACACCATCGTCACAATCATCACGAGACCCTTCGAGGGAACCATCTAGAGATCCATCACCAACCCAGTTTCTTCACAATCAATACAGACCTCAATTGCCCAGGCCTCCGATGCCTCCCATTAATGGACAGCAGTTAGGAAATAGAAATCCTATCTCACAACCATCACGAGTTACACATGTTCCACAAGACAGATCAGTTCTAACATCAGCACAAAATATTACTAATCAGACTGGTCCTGGGGCGCCAATTTCAAACCCTACGCCTACCTTAAATTCATCCGTATCGGCCTCCACGTTAGCTCCGTCGTATACAAATATGCAAATTCCAACGCAAGCTTCCAGCTCACAGTCATCTTTTCTTGCAAGCAAAATGTCGCCATCTACTACGAATCACACGCCAGTCGAATCGGGTATCAACGCGTTGAACTATTCGGTCCCTTCTGCAGGATTAACAAAATCTGAACATCCGGGACAAAATCCCGTTTTTCCACCAATGTTAGGACAACCGCAACATGCCGAAAACACGAATGATTTTGATAAAGGTTCGCTCCCAACTGGGAACCCGCATGCTTCAAATCATCAGTCCCAAGCCTATCAGCTTCCGGCTGTCAGTAGTCAACTGTTACATTCATCCAGTGCAACAACGACATCAATTCAACAGCAATTGAGTAGAGTCAATCAGAATTTGCCACCTTCCATGTCGCAAATTCAAAGCCGAAATTCTCCTGGATTAGACCAGAAACCACCGAGTGTCGTAACCACGACCTCTACTGTAAATCAACTACCCCAAAGTTCAAATCAACCACAGAATATCGTTCTGCCTCAAAGTCGCAGTGAAACTTCCCAAGGATCACTTCCAAGTGTGACAGTACCAAAAAGTCAACCTCAACAGAATATTTTTGGACCTCCTCGACCAAATGCCTCGCCGATACAGAACGTGCCAGGTTATCCACAACAGCAACCTAAATTGGGAAGCGTGCAGGATTTATCGGCAGGTGT
This sequence comes from Calameuta haemorrhoidalis, assembly GCA_031763665.1. Classification (NCBI taxonomy): domain Eukaryota; kingdom Metazoa; phylum Arthropoda; class Insecta; order Hymenoptera; family Cephidae; genus Calameuta; species Calameuta haemorrhoidalis. The sequence goes on along the minus strand of JARPRH010000042.1, from coordinate 55,585 downwards.
AGAGAAAATTTCTTCTAGCATCCAAAGCACGAGTGCCAACACGCAGAATTTATTCGGCAACACAAGTCAGAATTTATCTGGCCCGCAAAACCTTTCTGGTCCTGTACAATCAAGACCTCAGAGCCAGTATCCCACACAATTACCTGCTCAACAAAATTTATTTGGTAGTCAGTCAAATTTGCCTCAGCAAACTCAAAATATGTATGGGAGTCAATCGAATTTAGCTAGTCAAAGGAAATATCCGCAAAATAGTCCTTATGGGGTACAGCAGACCGTTTCCACTGCCAATTTGTCGGGCCCCACGTTGTCGGGTCCACAAAGACCCGGTGCACCCCCTACTGGATCAGGACAGTACCAGGTAGGACCTGGTATACAACCTGGTATGCAACCTCCTCCGGGGCAGCTTATGGTAAGTTTCTTGTTTGGTATAAAAAATGTTTCATCGTGATTGAATTTCATGTTTATTACAGCAAGGTCAATATGATCCGCGCTCACAATATCCTGGTCAAATGACTAATGTTCCTTTGGATAATATGTCGAGAAGGTATCCCGGATCTTATCCAGACCATATGAATCAATTAAACAATCAGATGAGTGGTATGTCGGTTGCGCAGACAGGCTTCAATAAACTATGGGTACGTTATCAGCTGTATAGCGTAATACGCGATAATAACAGTAGCACTTAAGATACTACAGATAATTATTCCAGGGCAAGGAATCTGTTGACCTATTACAATGCAGAAACATATTACCACCGGAAAAAGTGGTACCGCCGAAGATCACTTTGCACCAGGAATTTCTGGACAGTGTCAATTGCAGTCCGGAGTGAGTTTCATGATCGTTAAGATCGTCTTATCAAATTACAACAACGGAACGAATGATTCGATTACACAATGTTATCTTTCCACGACAGTATTTTTAGGTGTACTCTGACGAAAATTCCAGAGTCGAATTCACTTCTACAAAAATCGAGGTTGCCATTGGGAGTTCTCATACATCCCTTCAAAGATCTAAATGTAAGATGCGCCACGCGTAAAACTTGTGCATTTATGATTTCTAGGAATATGAAAAAAATGTAGAATGTGTTTCAGCATTTACCCGTGATACAGTGCAGTACGATCGTACGCTGCCGGGCTTGTAGAACCTATATCAATCCATTCGTGTATTTCGTCGACTCCAAACGATGGAAGTGTAATCTTTGCTACAGGGTGAACGAACGTTAGTATTGAGACAATCTACCTCAGACTAATGTGAATTGAAAGGTAATCTGTTATATACGATTGCAGTTCCCGAGGAGTTCCAGTTTGATCCTGTAAGTAAATCGTATGGAGATCCTTCGCGAAGACCGGAAGTAAAGACCAGTACAATTGAATTCATAGCGCCTAGTGAATACATGGTGAGTCTTTGATTCCCTGAAACCTTGAAATGTTTATATAGCTGCAGTAACAGGTGTTTTTTTTCTTTATTCTTTCACAGCTGCGACCACCGCAACCAGCAGTTTATCTTTTTATTTTGGATGTATCAAGATTAGCTGTCGAAAGTGGATACCTCACTGTAGTATGTAACACAATAGCTGAAGAATTGGGAAGATTGCCAGGGGATGGAAGGACTCAGGTTGGATTTCTTGCTGTGGACTCGGCAATCCACTTCTACAGCATGCCTGACAATGTCTCTCAGCCCCATGAGATGATTATGTTGGATGTTGACGGTGAGTGAACTTTCTCAATGATTGTCCATTGGCTGTTCACGTTAATGAATGTGATTTCCTTTTAGATGTATTTTTGCCTTGTCCGGAAAACTTGATAGTTAATTTGAAGGAACGCGAGGAACTTGTAAGAGATCTGTTGGCGCAACTCCCAACAATGTTCCAGGGTACACACGATACAAACAGTGCCCTGGGTGCTGGACTGCAAGCAGCATTCAAACTCATGGTGAATATAGATAACAGATGAAAGCATTAGAATATGATTTATGAAGAATACTTCATTTACATGGTAAATTGATGTTCATAGTCTCCTACGGGCGGAAGAGTTACTGTGTTTCAAACGTGTCTACCTAACTTGGGACCTGGTGCTCTGCAACAGAGGGAGGATCCTAACAATAGAGCCGGTAAAGACGTGCCGCATCTCAACCCAGCGACAGACTTTTACAAGCGTCTCGCCCTGGAATGTAGCGGACAGCAAATCGCAGTAGATTTATTCTTGCTGAATAGTCAGTACAGCGACTTGGCCACGTTGTGTAAGCTGCCTCTGTTTCGATAAACTATTTGGCTCAAGGAATTTGCTGTAAATGGATAAATTGGAAAATGTTTGTTTTTCAGCCGGTATGTGCAAGTTCTCCGGTGGTTGTATCTATCACTTGCCGTTATTCCGATTAAACAAGCCTCAGCACACGGAAATCCTCGAGAGGATGCTGCGCCGTTATTTAACGCGAAAGATCGGTTTCGAAGCTGTGATGAGGATACGCTGCACCCGTGGTCTTAGTATTCATACCTTCCATGGAAACTTCTTCGTTCGATCTACAGATCTGTTAAGTTTGCCAAACGTCAATCCGGATGCTGGATTTGGAATGCAGATATCGATCGAGGAAAGTCTTTCGGACGTTCAGAGCGTGTGCTTCCAGGCAGCGCTCCTGTACACGTCGAGTCGAGGTAAGAAGGAATCGGGAGTGGGCGAAAGAAGAAAAAGAAAATGATTTAAATGAATATTAACTGATTGCAGGAGAAAGACGCATCAGAGTGCACACACTGTGCCTGCCAGTATCAGGAAGTCTTACGGACGTCCTGTACTCGGCGGATCAACAATGTATAGTAGGACTTTTGTCTAAAATGGGTAAGTGGTAGTAGGAGGTTCACCACAAGTGTTCTATAATCAAAATCATAACACCTGGACTTGTAAATTTCCAGCTGTGGACAGATCACACCAGTCTTCTTTGTCGGACTCTCGTGATGCTCTGATAAACGTAGCAATCGACGTGTTATCCGCCTATAAACTTTCTCAATCGGCTGGACCTTCTGGTGGACTCTTAGCACCCGAAAACTTGAAATTACTGCCACTGTACATCCTCGCTTTATTGAAATTCGTAAGCTGATAGATCATTCCATATTTTTAAAATACGTAACAAGGAGATGCTTGTGCAAGAATTGTATATTAAATGTTCTTTTACAATTTTTATAGATTGCGTTTAGATCAGGAACGAGCACGCGATTAGACGATCGCGTGTATTCCATGTGCCAGTTGAAGGCTTTACCCCTTTACCAGCTTATTCAACTGGTGTATCCGGATCTGTATAACGTGAACGCCCTGGACGATCACAATGTTATTGACATCGATGGTAAAATTTGTCCGCAGCCACCGAGAATACATTTGTCCGCAGAAAAGCTTGATACGCGTGGTGCCTTCCTGATGGATGCTGGAGACAGAATATTTATATACGTCGGCAAGAACATTCACCAAACATTCTGCAGTAACGTGCTAGGTGTTCCTGCTTTCGTCTCCATACCGGAGGAAATGGTGCGTGTTCTGAACAATTGCTTAAAGTTTAAATCACATTTGTTCTGGTTATATGTAAATAATGCTTTCGTTTGTCAACAGTACGATTTACCAGAACTAAATACAGTCGAGAGCGAGAGACTTCGGAATTTCTTGTTCAGCCTTCAGGAAGACAAGCCATACTACGCTCCTGTGCAAATCATACGGTAAACCTGCAAATATGTGTTTACTTAAACTCAATTTGAAATCGTATGCATTACTAGATCGATAGTGTAAAATACACACATTTATTTTCAGCGACGACAGCCACTTTAGAAAGTTGTTCACGGAACGGCTGATCGAAGATCGAATAGAGTCGGCTCTGAGTTACTATGAATTTTTGCAGCACTTAAAGACTCAGGTAAAGTAGTGAAGATTTTAAATATCGATGCCGATGGCGCACTCCGGAATTCTAAAGATGGATGAAGTCATGGCAATTCAGTGTCTGTATCACGAAGGTACGATTGGTGAGATTCATCGATTGATTGTGATCGCGCGAAATAATCGAACGTAAAGTGTGCCTGGAGTCAGGAAGTGTATCAAGTGTTTTTAACTTTCTAAGCAAGTCCACAGGAGATAAGGAATAAGTGATAACAACGCGAAAACTAGGGAGTCCGAGGAAAGATATAAATATATAGGGGCATACATATGCCATGTAAGGAAAGTAACGGGATAGGTTGCCCAGAGGTGACACGTTAGAGCATTTAAGAGAGGAGCAGTAGAGTGTAATTACTGTTATATCAGCATTAATCCTATCGTGTACGATTAAAAAGTGCGAATAATTATCGATATCGCGTATGTATCTATAATTGTTGTATCTTGTATTTGGTGCGATCGATCGCCTCCGTCTCTCGAGTTGTGTGCTGCTGTGTCAGCAAATAAATCGCCACAATATCTTAACCCTTCGAGGAATAAAAGTGTCCTGGGTGACGGGGGGGGGGGGGGGCAAAGGGGGGATACGACTATGATATTACTATAAAGAATCATAGTTCCCATAAAAATGGATATACAGTCACCTCAGCGGAGGGGGGGGGGGGATTGATATCGGTCACGATTATGGAAATCATTCACTCGTGCCAATTCTGCCGTCGTCCTTTCGATACACAGCGTGTGGTTGCCAATTGGCAAAATTGAGCCCACGAAACCGCGCGCATCCGTTTAAAAAAAAAAGAGCACGATTCCAATAGATAATTCCAATTTGTAAATTACGCCAAATACTCGCAAGAACTTGTATTTTTTTATTCTTTGGCTTCTGTCGTAATTGAGCATCAGTGACCTTTGATCTGAGATACACGACGTTAATTCTTCATTCTATGTGTACGCGTATATTTCGAGAAAGGACGACCGAGCTGTGAATTCGGCAAGATTAAGGTTAGCGCAATGGTTTCGCCTTTTTTTTAAATAAATATATATATATAGACAGACCTTTAACACGTAGAGAAATCGTATATCAGGAGCGCTTTTGTAAAATATAAACCGCGTAATAGCAGTGACGAAAAATGGAAATAGAGGACGAAGGAAAAGTGTCTTGCATAAAAAGCCTCAATGCAAAACTAAAGATATATAAGATAAATAAAAGGATGGGGAGGATTAGCAACGAGCGTTGATCCTTATAAATACTTATTACTAATTAATCACACACCACTGAGAGCGAATGGTATATATATGGTTGCCAGGATAAAAAGATGAGATAGAGTATATAAGATAGAATTGCAAGGTATTTATTGCCGAGCGAAAAAAAAAAAATAAGAATCTTGTAACGCAGAATTAAGTTTGTTTGTTACATGGCGCGCTTCGTGTGAACGCCAGCCGTGATTTCCGTATGTTATTTAATTATTTATCGATTACTATCGACTATTGGTTAATATTACATTATCAAGCAATTATGTACATTACACACAATATATATGGGATGAACGAATTACAAGTTCGATTTTCTGCTGCTCCATCCGGTTCCTCGTCCTCTGGATGCCTGTTCAATTATATCAAAGCGCAACAAGCAATCCTATCTGTATCCTGGGATCCTGTGTCCTTTGTTAGATATTTTGAAGGCGGCTGTGCAGGTGGTGCGACCGAGTGGTGGGGACTCCGCGTCGGCGCCGGGACGCTCGGCCGCCGGGCCGCTGCTTTGCCGTTTGATTTTCTTATCAGTAGTGGTGCGAACAAGTGCGGACCTTCACGTAGGAGGAGGCCAGGCTCTGTCGTCGTCCTTGCTGAAACATCCCGGTGAGTTGTTTTCATTATTCATCCCTTACTCTGCCTAACGTATTATACGTTATTTCAAATTGTCTATTCGATAAGTTATTTTTTTTTAATTTATCTATAACGCGAATTCACTTTTCCGTACGCATAGATATAATCAAACAATATCCTATTTATGTCGTATCGTTTGATTTTAACTTTTGAAGATTGCAAATTTCATCTCTCACTGATAATTATCGATACAGTGAAATTCGATTATATTTTTAATAATTTATCAAACGTTATTACACTCGCCACTAAAAATAGGTTTATGACAGTGATGATGAGGGGGGGGAGAGAGAGAGAGAGAGAGAGAGGGAATAGTTATTTATTAGTCAAGAGTTAGTGAAGAGTTTTAGAAGGAGAGAGACAGAGAGGACGGGGATGAGGATAAGAAGGGAGGAGGAGAGAGGGGGGGGGGGGAGTACAGAATAGCGTGCGTGTCGCGTTACTTTATTCATTAACGCACTTATGCCGACAGCGGCCTTCAGGCTTCCGCAACCAAAGTATATTCGATCCTTTTTCGTGAAAGACATTAAACGGCGCTGTCGTCTTTTCGCTCTCTCGAGAGTTTTCCTTTACCAGGGGAAGCATTTTGTATAAAGGACGAACGGGTCAATTATCACGTAAAGCCAGTTATTCCCCAAGACGGTCCCCATCGGCCTAATCTCAGTTTCCTAACATTTTTGCAACCCTTAATCTCCGTATTCCCTTGACAAATTCAGGAAATTCGTCGGACGCAGAAATATAAAATTTAGTCTGAAAAATGTCTTTTTTTTGGCATGAAATTTATCAATTTAGGATGTAACACGTTTAATTCTGCCTGCCGTTTCATTAGTCCGGAATCTTTTAATTCTGCATTCATGCGCCGTACGTCTTACAATTCTGCTAGAAAAGATCGATCATAAAAGTACTAACTCTGATATTCATACTGTTGTACTTTTTTCTCCTTTCTTTGTTAAAAACTAAAGGTTTACGCAAATGACTTCGTATCGAAGAGGCGAATAATAGAGTACGAATGGACGCGACACGTGAGGCACGTGTTTGCATCACGTTTTTTTCTCTTCTTCGAAACACCGAGGATATTGTTATCGATCGGGTAACAAGCGTAAAATTTATGAAGGTTTCTCTCAAAGTCTCTCCCGTTTTTCTTGGCGGCGTTTGGCACGAAGAGCAACGAGTTGGCGATAGTGGTGGTGGTGCTGGTGGAGATGGTGGTGGTGGAGTAAGAGGGGCCATTGGGAAATACATAAAATCGCGAAGGAGCCACAGCAGCCGATATTCCGCAGGATCGCAGGGTAAAGCTGGGTAACGCGAGGAATATCTTATTTCACGATAAATTATCCTCGACGTTCTCAGAGATATCCATTATAAGGTGATAAGGTCTTGTACGACCGTCTGGCCGATTGTTAAAAATAAGAAAAAGATATTCTCCCGTCGATCGCGAGGTGATAATAATAGCGGTCGGAGCTAAAGATCGAAAAATCATTGATGTCTCAGATCCGCGCGTCTGCACAGATTCATCTCGAGGTGCGTAAAATCTCAATGCAAATACACACGCGGCAGCCGCCGCGTGTATTATATTTTCCTAAGCCAAAGTATGGCCCCATTGACCTCATTGGCCACGCTGGCCTCTGTATTCTGGGGGCCGTGTTTAATTCCTGCTAAATTAAGATACGCCGCTTAACGTCGCTCAACAATCCTTCGAATGTTTGAACTTGCCCACTTTCGTATATGTATATGACTCCGTGAGTCAGTCTGCTGCTGCTTCATTAAGTTAACGCGTCCCATGGTTCCTGCTGACCGCTCGAAGATTCTCCTTGTCGGATTTCTTTAACTCAGTCAGCTTCCGGTCGCCACGGGTTTCTCATCGGAGTATTAGCACCGTTGCACGGTGACGATACAAACGTTTCCCAAGCAGCGCCGTAAATCGATCACTTTCGACCGAGAGCGTAATCAGACCGGGCGAGCCTCGACCGATTATGCAAACTCAGCTGCGGATTCTGCAAGATGATTTAACCCGAGCAGAGCAAAGTTAGCAAAGTTGGCGAAGCTGGCGCCATCTTCGCTGCGCTGTGGCTCTAGGTGTGCCTATCGTACGTACTTCTGTGTACTAGGTGTGTGTTTACACTTCTGGATAAGTACTTACGGCGCAAACAATTGTACGCGTAGTAAAGTGTCAGATGAAATTAACGCTTTGAAGTAGCGCTTACGTACTCTTAATAAGCAGGTTTATAGTCGCGCGTTTCCTGCTGAAATAAAGTATTTCCGTCACTAAAGTTTCACGAAGGACTTTATCGTGACATCCTTCTGACGTCTGCGCCAACGGGATCGCTATTATTACGCCCATGAAGTATAGCGTCCTGCGGTCTCGCTTGTAACTTCTTCTTTGTTCCCAGTAGCAAGGGGTAAGTGGACGTCGATCATTCGCTGAATCCATTTCCGCTTTGGTATAGAGAAGGTCCCTAGGATGCTTGACATTTTTTTATCCCAATTTTTTTTGTCTTCTTGTTTGTTAGACGTTGACGAATACACGCGGACGAATCTTCAGCTAGAATGACGCGCTGGTTAATGGACGGACATTATTTTGTGCGGCGTCGCGATTCTGGATCGTAAGATGTGACTCAAGGGTACACTGCGTTTATGGCTTCGGGTCGTGAATTACATAAAAATATGGCGTCCCAGAGTCTGAAGGTTGTTTCTCGTGGTTGTCGCCGGGGAAATAATAGTAAAAAAAATGAGTGTAAATGCGACTATAAAGTGCTAAATGGTGTCTTAACGGATATCTCTGTGCACTTTATGGTAAATGTCATTAAATGTCTGGATTATTCCTGGTAGCCACGCATCTCAGATTCGTTTGTGACCGACGACTGGTGCAATCTCGTGCCAAAGTAACCGTGAAATGGCAATCGTATCCCTTTTGGTAGATTGCCAAAACACCGCAATATCGAGGACCTCCGCAATTGTTTCCGGATAACGTAAGCATTTGACATAACGACGAGGCTCGAGGGCGTCGAGCACGATTTGCATTTAATAACGTTGTTGAAAAGTGAAAAGCTGGAAATTGCGGACGAGGACGGCGCGTGAAAAAGACATTTACGAGATGATTCGTTCACGACTCCTTTGAAGGCGGATGGCATCGCGACTTACTGTGGTATCATTGGGAGCCAATCTTGCTTTTTATTTATAGTGAAGCGGCTAATAAAGGCGAATTCAGTGCCGGCGAATATCTTGTTCGTATAACTGGATAAACAGTAACGTGCTCTACGTCACATCCTATTTCAATATGCTTTTCTCCGGTTACCTTGAATAATTCGAAAACCAAGAACGAACAGGCTGTTAATGAAAAATCGCGATTACATTCGAAAGGTCTTTAATTCTAAAATCTTCATGAATTTCACCCGTAGGCCGTATTAGACTTTACTAGACAAAGACGAGACGGTATCAGACACGTGTTAGTAGGCGATTTTCAAGAGGGATTAATAGTACTTTACATGCCGGCAAAGTTTCTCTTGGATAAACCTTGGGGCGATATCCCAATCGCTGGTGTGTGCAGCGAGTATAACAGAGCTCCTGTATACATATATCTGACTTTTTGTTTTCCACGACTTTAATAAAGGAATCGTCGCAAGATTATTGCCGCGCATTTGAGAATGATTTTCCTGTGCCAGAGGAAACATGTATCTATACATGATAACGACGTTGAACTAATCGAGGGTGGTTCGGGGAAATGGAAATATTGATTGCAAGTACATACGTTGCGTGTACAACTCCCACAGAGCCAGTGGGAAAATTTCTTAAACTTTTCTTCCGTGAGAATAGCTGACGGTGCTCTAGACTCGTGATCCGTGTGGCAGAATCCACGATGAACGATGAACGATCTATGATTCAAGGCAGACTTTGCATAGCCACCGTGGCCATATGTGTAAACTGTGTAC
>JARPRH010000042.1:14991-40656 GCA_031763665.1 Calameuta haemorrhoidalis | reverse complement strand
GTCCAGTTTTCAACGAAGCGTATGTTACGCGTGTCAGGACTTTATGGATTCGACCTAATTGTCTATTTGCCAAGGGTCTTGCGCTATTGTGCTTGGCAGCTATGGGGGATGGCGTTGACTGGCTCAGCTGGCTGATTGGCGTCGAGTGCGGAGGACGCGATATCGCTGGGACGATACGATGCGTATAGAAATTAAGGTTAAGAGAGGGACTGCAGGGGATATAGAAACCACCCTGTGGGATGTTCGAGTGCTTCCGAACCCTCAATGGTATTTGACATTGCGCCATGACGTTCGAAATTTCAAGCACATGTCCAGAGTATGATATTTCGGAAAATTGCTGAGATCAAAAGTTCCTAATGCAAGTCTGCGTGTTTGGTACTCGTTGGGAATATTTTTAGGGAATTCGTGCTAAAGTGGATTACAGCGGACCAAAACTCGATGACGAATTTCAACTCAGTCTACTGTGTCTCTATTTGTGCTTCTGCTCGTTGCGAATCGCTGCCGATAGTATTACACGTAAGTATATCTGTATATGTGGGGTCGCGCGGGTACAGCGAAATCCATTTGCTCGAGGTCGCTCATCCAATACACTGGCTCCTGTTGTCAGTGGCTTTTGTACTCGTTCGTATGAGTATACAAACAATTCGAAATTTTGTTGGTTATGGCCGAATCGACATAGGACCTATTGTAATTAGCGATTATATCGATCCTCGTGTACATGGGTGCATCGGTGCACCAGTGTTATTTCCTTGCACTCCATATGTCTGCTAGTTAATTTGGCATGCACACCTTGTTGGCACTATACTCTCACGTGACTCTTTACGGTATTTTGATATTTGCCAAAGGGGCGATTGTCGCTTCTGAGTTTCAGCCCTCAACACGAGTAGAAAGTTAAAAGCGTTAAAGTTTGATCCTCTCTCTTTTACTACGTCATTGGCGCGTTCCTTTCTACTCCACAAATTTTCGCCTGGAGTTGTCAGGCGCGAATCACTTTACAAAGCGTCAATTTTTCTATGCTCTTTCTTCTCATTTATTTTTTTCTCGCGTTTCTTTCATTCGTCGGCACTCGGCAGCCAAACACTCTGACTGATTGCATCTGACGAGGGGAATGTGACGTGGGGACAGGAAAAACGATGCGCCATTCGAATGCTGAGTATTTTGGGAATATCTATATCAGGTAATCGCAGGTATCTCGTGGAAATGTCGAGAGACGCCTTGTGCGTTATATTGTCTCTTCAGCGACTCGAATCGTTTTGCTTCGCTTCTTCAACGACGTGAATCGTTTTCCTTGGCTCTTCGTCGAGATGTCTAAGCTTATTTTTTATTTTCCTCACAGAAGAAGTCGAGCGTCATTTCGCTTCGTTCTAAGTCCAAATCGAAGAAGCTCATTTTCGTGACTCGAATGTAGGTACAGTTGTGTCGAGATCGGGAATCTTGGTAGTTCGATTCTTGAGATAAGCAACTGTGCTCTTGTTCTGCTCTACGGGATGAGGGTTGAATAAGTAAAGGGCAGCAGCAGCAGAAGCTCCCTTAAGATAAATAATGCATCGTCCAGAATTTCGAAGTAGAACCAACAGCTGTGCTTCTCTTTTCGGGAAGCTTTGCAGGGCGTCCACGAGGAAGACGCAACTCGTGCTTCGAAGAAGAAAGAGGATTCTGGGCTCACATATAGGATTAAGGTAGATTTCTATGAAAATAAAGCATTTATATCCTTGCTCGGTTGGGATCCCATAGTGCGCGGTCTGTTTCCTTAATTATTCATAATTACTTTTCCGCAGTCAACAAAATGGGATCGCGACGTTTCATAGGCTTTACGGACTTCCCGGTTGTTTGCCGCTTGGGAATGTTTTAGTTTTCGACTACGAAAAATTCTCGAGGAACAATGTGTGTGATGTCGTCCCATAGAGAAAATGAAACTTGCTATGAAATGACAATGGCGTAATACTCGGACGTTATCCTTGTATATTGATACCCAAGGAACATGGTGAGGGATGATCAAACTCCAGGAGTGCTTCAGTTTTTACGCTGTGTACCAAACACAAATCCTCCGACGTGGCTTCCTTATGTAAGCGCTAAAATATTCCCTCAGGCTTGAGACGAGCACAGGTGCGTATAAATAAAGAAAAACGATAAAAAGGGCCCTTGTATTTTATCAAGATTTTCTCATATCTCGAAAGCAAGAGGGAAGCACCTCCTCGTCCTCCCCTATCTCTTTATCCTTCTTTTTACTAACAAATTCCACTTTCCTACTTTTTGGTTCATTTGTGATTTCCCGTTTTTGTCGATTCCGAGAAGAAAAGAAAAAAAAAAACATGCAAATCTAAAAAAAAACTCTGAACAAAACCTTTCTCCCATTTCTACGTCAATTCATCCTGCGATTCTTTCCGATTCTATATGGGGATGGTGATAACAGACTTTATCAGTGTTTCACAGCAGGTGGTAACGTATCGAAATTTATTGTTTAGCTTTCCGAGAAAATGTTTCCGTAAAGCCATAAATCAGAATGTACTGGAATGAAGTATCGTGGTTTCTCAGTGGTTGCGTGGTCGAAATTCCATTGGGAAAAGGGCAGTGTTTCAGTGTTTAGTTCATTTGGCAAATTCGCGAAATTAATGGACGGACGCAAAGTAACTGTCCCACCACGTTACGTTGGACAGAGCGATCGATATACGCCTTATATGTTCTAAACGCCTTGTACAGGGTTATTCAGTCAGATGCGCGTGATGGATAGGGTATCTGTCAATTTTTATTAGATTAAGTTAACCACATTACTGGATCATCTCGGCATCTTATACTGTTTGACAGCAACAGGCACTGAGAGATGCGCGCGAGGCACAGGCGATTCGACAATGGATGTAGAGCACTCGGGATAAAAATTTATATTTATTTGGGTTAACGGCATGTGTGTCCTTGTCCTAGGCACACAGGGGCCAATAAGACCCTCTCTGTCGCACTCACGGCAGGTATAGTAAACTCGTAAAATGAAAGACCTTCGGGAAGGACCGATCGATCCATAAAATCGTGACTTGCTAATGGGTATCGGGCATTCTTATTCTCAAGTAATTTGTCAGTAAAATTTTAACAAATGGCGATAAATCAAACTAAATCGCATAGAAAATCTATAAGGACCAACTGGTGCATTCAGGGTGAATAGCTCCGTACCCGTTATACGGGCTTATACATAGGTAAATTGTATTTTCTAAAGTGACTCATTTCCGCAATGTCATTGAATCTAATATAACCTACGGTTGGATGAATTGCGCGCGCAGAAATTTAAACCACGCTGTCGGTTAGATTTCAGAATCCCTTTGTATCGGTCTGGGAATATATATTTTCGAAGGGCTGAGAAATACATTAGATAAGTGATCGAAGAGAAAGAGGAAATCCACGCAATGCAGAAGAGGCTGTGAAATTCATGGAAATTCCTGTAACAAGTTGAGGCTGAGTCAAAACAATCAATCGTTTCGGGACGGAAGGCTCTTCCTTTAATAGTCTTTTTTTATTCTCTTATTGACATTCATGAAAGTAGATACAAAAAGGGTCTCGCGTTTCATCGAAATTTTAATCGACGAAAATGCGTCGTTTTCCTTGTCTCGAAGCGACGTATCTTTTTTTTCGCAACGTTCCTCTCGAGCGTTTCTTATTTTTTTTTTTCATTTTCTTTTTTCCCGCAATAGTATTACCCGTTAAAGTCTCAAGAATTTCGAGCGACACTCCGTCGCGCACTTGCGAGGCAGGACAGGTAATCATATAGGGTAGAAAGGGAGAAGAGAGAAGAAAAGAAGAGGATCCTTAACTATAGTTGTTCTGTCCGCTTTGCGGGTATAAAGCCGTAAAACACAGGCGGCATCGATATGGACGTAGTATCGCAGTGACGTAACCATTTCGCAAGCTCAGAAAAAAATAAATGCTTAACGTAATGGAGACTCAGTAGGGCTGAAGGAAAATCCAGCCTTCAAAACTAAGAGCTGTTATCCTCTATCCATATTGAGCCTTTCTTGCTCCTTTCTATTTCTGGCTCACGTCTCGCTAACACTTTTCCTTCGAGGGGACCATCTTCAATCGAACAAGTCCTTTTCTTTTTCTTTTCTGGAGTCGCAACGATCACGTCAATCGGGCAATTCATATAGGGGAGATCTGCCTTATGGCGACGAATCCTATTGATAGGATTTCGTTGCGAGCGAATTCGGGAATCTTGTGAACCAGTCTTTATGACTTTCTCGGTTTCTTCAGGACCGAAGCTATCTTTAGTGCCGGATAGATATTAATTTCGGGAATGATAGAATCTCCTTAAAGGTTGCCGCTTTCACGATTTCGGATTTCGTCAATGGACTGGAGATGCACATAATACGTCATTAGTTTGCACTAATATTTTATTATTCTTCTCGAATAGTCTCAGCAGTGACGTTCGAAAGCGAAGGTCGCAGATTAATGATATTGTCCAATTTTCTATGAAAACAGGACCTAACCGCACAAGTATATCGAGTATGATTAGAGCAGCCAACCTCGAGCTAGGATAGTGCAGCAAAGCAAAGTCAGCGAGAGCCTAATGCATCTGGTATTAAGGACATGCAAGTGCACTTAAGTTTCCACCTGGCACCTGCTTGCTTGCATTAGCGGACCGAGTAACATACTTAGTCGGCACGAACGACTCCCGTGGTAGCAGCAGTTCTGACGTGGTGGCTCTCTTAGGCGGTGCACGAGCTTTCCAGGAACACGTAGTGCAACTCGAAGTAACGGGACGCTATAGAATGGGGAAGACAGGAAGGGGGGATGTGGGGATGTGCGAAAGCTAACTAATTAGAATGACGTCGTAAGGGTGACTGTGGCTGACTGGCTGTCTGGGTGGCTGCCTGGGTGGCTGGCTGGCTGGATCTAGCGACGAATAATGGATAAACGTAACGATGGGATTGGATGAGTAAGAGGAATGACCTATATTTATGAAAAGTTAATCTTTGAGAGTTGATTGTTTTAGTTTGGGCTTTTTCTTCGCTGATTGTGCTCTCAAGCAGATTTTTAAACGCGTCTCATTAAAAAGTGAATTCCCTGACGGGACGTGGAAGTGGACGCCCCGGAATCCTCTTAAAATTTAAATTCTGGAATACAGAGGAAAGTGGCATCGTTTTCGCGACTCTGAAAAATTGAAATGCAATTCTCCGCCAAGAGGCTCACAGAGAGAATTCTTGCGGTGTACAGCAGGGAGGTTGGCTGCATTGGCTATACATTTCGCGTATCCATAGGTGGAATCATATAACACATATGTGACTGGAATGGAGACAGGAACTATCCGGGAAAATAGCGACACGTTTCAATATTCATTCCGCTTGAAATGGAGAAATAGAGGAGGGTCCTTCGTGGCTGATAGAACCCGATGGGAAACTGGTTCGCGGGTTATTAATTTCTCGATTGATCGGCCGATCCTTCGATTTTACGCTATGATCCGTTCACGTTTTTCATTCTTGCCTCTCTCTCTCTCCTCTTCCTTTCTCTTCATTTCCTCTATTGGGATTCTCTTAACTTCACTCGAATTCCCGCATGGAAATGCCAGACGGAGAAACAGAAAGCAAGAGAGAAAGAGAGAAAGAGAGCTCTGTCTCTGTCTCAATTGGTTCGAATGCTCGGCTTGTTGTAGAATAAAAAGTTAATGGTTGTACGAGTAAAGGTAATAGAAACGAAGGAAAAACGAGAATCGAGCCTATGTAAGAGTAAGAGAGAGTAAGAGAGAGGGAGAGAGCGAAACAAGAGAATCCGCTCGTCCCATTATGCGGTGGAAAACTCGTTCCCCACTTGTTAGAAGATTGTTAAGGATTGCCATTGCAAATGAAACTCGTCAGAAACGAACTCTGCCCTCGAACTGGTTATACAGTAGAATGTAGAGTGGTAGAGACTACAGAGTAGAGGGTCGAGACTATAGAGAGAAGAGAGAAAATTTATAGACAAAGAGAGAGGATACTACCATCCATTGTTATATATAATTGCCTTGTAAACCTAATTACACGCTAACTTAATATCGAAGCGTAGCAGCTTGGCGCAGTAATAGAAACGCCCCACGGCCCAAAGAAGGAGCTTTCTTATGAATTATTAGTAGTCGCCAAGAACACGAAGCTTTACTCGAGTCTCGTTTGACAACACGTCCTCTCTTAGTTCCTCGATTTATGTATAACGAAGAGTTTTTACTTTCCCTCAGCATCCTTTAATATTTCATTGTATCAGTTTCCACTTTTCAACTGCTTATGCAGCCATAGAATGCAAATATACAATACAAAGATGATGAATCCTCGATACCCCAGGATGAATTATCAGCGAGCGAAGCTCCTTGAGCGCAAAAATATTTTATGCAAATGAACAGACGTCAGCATCCAGAATCCCGACTCGCTTCACCGCTCTCTGCATACTGTGTTCCAGATAACTCCGTCTAATTATATTACCGGGATTTTATTTCGCGCAGTATAAAGAGCCACGATATGGAATAATATAAAGCTGGATTATACACATATATATACGCGGACATCGAAATGGGATTTCTCGTTGTGATTATTTATCGCACTTTTAGACTCGAAGCGTACTAAAACGCGCACTTTCCTCCGACAAATAAACCCTTAAGATAAGGATGCTCCCTAATAAACGATTGGCCTTGTTCCGTGGATGATTGATTTTTTTTATATTCGATATCACTCGGCATATACTCGATCACCGAGACCCATACGTTGTTATGCTTTTCTAGATTAGATAAGAATGGAGACAAAAATTGTAGAGCTGTAGGGTGAAGTGGGAAATGGGTAAAGGGGAGGAGAGGAGAAAGACTGGAGGAATGAAAGACACAAAAGGGCACCGAGGGAAATTTGGTGAAACTGTGTAACGACGTCGCGACGCACGTCGGAGTTCCCTGCTCCCTCGGGAATTTCTTCTCGTTTTCCACGAAGCGGCCTTCGCGAATAATGCACGGCCTCATCTGCCCAATGTCCCGTCAGCACGAGGCTCAAGCGACGCCCAAGTTTTAGCAATTTTTCTTTTGAGCTTTGTCGCTGCTTCCCGCGGTAACTCTTGTGAACTTTAGGATCCTTCGGTTCGGCACCTCGACGCCAGGTCGTAGCTTCGACCGGGAATCCTGGCGTCCCGGTATCATCCTGCTCGGATCGTGTGGCTAAGGGACCTTGCACCCTTGTGCTGAACCCAGTAGAGCCATTTACTGTCCAGACGGGTGAAATCACTTCGTTTTGACAAATGCGCGCGTCGCGTGACTCATTTACAGAAAAGAAGCTTCCACCTTTGTCGCTAACGAGCTATACGGATAAAAAGCAGCGCTGGAGACGGAGACTCGAAGAAAAATATTTCGGAATTTTGAGTTTGCATTATACTTACACCTGCGAATAATTTATATTTAGTTTTCAGACTTTGACTATGACTGAGACGTCATACGTGTGAGGGATGACACGTGTCATGCGCGGAATGTAAAGCGCGTTGCGGCGAACCTTGAAAAATATTAATGGTCGCCATGTTATTAATGATCGAGGGAGCGACGCGCCTTATTATTTTTGGATTCTCTTGAATCCCGAGTATTGCAATTTTTTCGGAATTCGATGGAACAATTTTGCAGCCGAATATCTTTTCCCTCGTTATTACGGAATAACGATACTGTCAAACATCCATTCCTTAATGAGACGTGCGCAGTGGCTGACTAATGAGAGTCTTTGGGTGGATATTCGAAGTTGGGAGGGGGGGATGGATAGGGGAGAGAAATTTTGCTCTTTAGAATACATGGTCTTATTCTGGCATTGTAGGGTGAAGATTTTAAATGTTGACGAGCCTGAAACCAGAGCATGTATGTACACTGATGAAGGTTTCTGGTCGAGGTGTCGCAGGGGGCGGAAAGAGTGGTTCGGATTGAGATGGAAACTGGCTGGTCACAGGGAGGACAGGTCGGCTAATGCTTCGATAAAAAACGATGCTAAGATCAGAGGAACCTTTTCGCCAGCGTATAATGCGAAGGGATCGCTCTTCGTGGGTGGGGTGATAGGATCCATCCAAGAAGGAAGCAGTCAGGGGTCTCCAAGGGAGTGTTATTTCCGGCTTGGTTTTTCCATCGGTAATACGAAGCTTTCAAACTCCGCTTGCTGCTTTTACCAATCGACATACGTCGGACTTGTCAATCTTACCAATCTCGTAAATTCCATAAATTATTCAGGTATCTTCGAACGAGTCGAATGAAACACAAAGGAGGAGAATATTAAGGAGGAGCAAATTCTCTTCGGGTCTTGTATGTCACCAATGGATTTTTCGGAATTTCCATTATAAATCTTGACAAGGTTGTACGCAGCTGTAACTGGACTTTGAATGCGCGACTTTTGACAAAAGTATCCTTTGTGCAAGGAATACTTGTTGTTTCTTTGAAAATAGAAAATACAGAAACTTTCTCGCCCTCTGAGGATTGAATAGTGGGCGTGGATTGAAGAAACGGGGTTCGAATAAATATGAAACGAATGTATTTTCTTTGCGTTCGAAGGTTTAGATATTCGACTCTTACTTTTCTTGAAGAAAAGTCGTGATTCCGAGACAGACGAGTGAAATCTTTCCATTAGAAATATCGGACAGTCGTCGGAGGAAATTAATAATTTTTTTCAGTCTCTGAACTTCCCGAGTACCTGTATAATTTTCAATTATAATACGAATCCTTTATATCTTCGGCTGATTTATTTACTTTTTTGAAACTATGTGAAACTTAAAAAAGTGTGGCATTTACCTTAAGAATTTATTCCATTACACTTTTGTTTTTTCTTTCTTTTTATCTTTCAATTAAAGAATCTTCCTGGCGCGGGTAGCTCGGTAATCCCAAGGCTCCCAGGACGTGGTAGATCTTTACTCTTTCGGAGACAAATAAGCAGCCCTTGTTTCCTCTGAAGGATGTTTTGGACCTTAGGGATGGCTCGGAGTATTTTTCCATGCCGTATCACTGTGTATCCCCTTGGTACGGAGAGATTCTTTTAATGGATTTCAATGGAGACTTACTATTCCTTAGGGAGGGTTAATAATTCTTAAGGAGATCAACGTTTTCAGAGGGATTAACTGAGCAATTTATAAAAGGGTGGGGTGTGAGAGACTGGTTGCCGGAAGTACGATAAGGGATGATTAGTGGCTCCGTGAACTTTCGGGTTTGCGGCGTCGCGTTGCGAAGGGTCAGATTCGGGCTCACCCTTCGTTTGATAAGGGCTTTATAACTTCTATCTGATCCTTCTTGCACCCTTGCCATCTCTGATCCGGTTTTACTAGTCAATCCTCCGAGCTCTCTGTCATCATAGCTCAGCCAGTTTCCCTATCTCGCCTAATCCTTACCAATCAGATTAACATCGAACTCTGTTGTCTTTGTTCCTCAATCTTGCACGGACGTAGACTAAGCAGCTCGTATGCTCTTCGGGTTATATTTTCCCGAAATTCCAGACCTGATCTATACCCAGATAAATTATCCGCAAGTCACGAATTATTTTTGCGACTCCTTAGCGATCAGTTTCTAAATGAACGGTAGAAAAGAACACAATTTTGCGTAACCTGAAGGGTCATCACTCTGTAATTACTTGCTTATTTCATCCTTAATATTTCATTACTTGGCGTATTGGATGAACTATTAATATAAAATAAGAAATTTCATTTTCGATAGCACGTCATATTAATCCCTCAACCTGTCAGTCACCATGGCTAAGATCTTTACGAAGAAGTATACGGTCAAATTAAATGAGATTATTATTTGGATTAATAAGTCAAACCAATAATTAATCTTAATCATTAAACGATAGACTCATGAACGATAAATCATAAAAGCTCTCCCAGTCCCTCCAAGAATATTTTACAATGTCCCGAGATAAACGGCAAAGTATAACAGTATCAGTGTTTTTCTTTTCTTCGTGAATTAATCACGTCGTGCGAGCCGGTGACCATTAATTACGTTACTGAGGGTAGTATAATGTTCGATGCCAAAAAGCTTCTTTGGACGTGCCGAGGGTGAGGCTGGGTGGGAAGGGGCGTGCAAGCATAGCATGCGCCTCCGAAGAAGGGCTTTTATGTCCTCGGAAGCTCCAGGCTCCAAAATACGAGATGAATAGCATCCTTCGACAGTGAAGGATGTCCTTGCTCCATGTAAATTAGAACGAGAAATATATTTGCTTGCGCGTCGATACTCAAATACATCGTCGGGGGACGCCTCTATCGTCGATAACGTCCTTCTCTTCCATCCTGGGAAGAAATATTTGAACATCCGGTCAGTGACGTCATCGGCACTGCCGTTAGATATATTCGTGTTCTGATATTCACCTCCTCTTTTTCTGCTTTTATTCTCTTTGTGTTTCCAAATTACAGCGAAGAACATAACCTGAGTACGTCCTGACGTGCGTCGACTACCTGCTAATATTCGTAAATCCTCTACGACTGCGTTTTTCAAAACCTCGCTTTATAACTACCTACTTCATAAGAGCAACTGTAACTATAATCTTAGTCTAGCACCTACTTCTGTACCTAATTTTTTGTAACATAGTTTTAAATTAAATTTAGGATTCATTATAAGTATTTAAGTATATTTTTATGCAATTTTATACTAACGAGGCTGAGACCTCAGTATAATAAACACTGTTTCTTCTTCTTCGATTCGCCTTCTAGTTCACAGACTCTATCCTCTCGATGTAAAATCTGGAACGAAGAATTTTCATACCGGAATATGTGCATCGTGCACCAGAAACAATATTGTTTACTAGCACGCAACACGTCGCTTCGAGATGAAATTCTATCGTACACCCTCCGGGGGAATCTGCTTCTATTTTTCCATTCGATTCATACGTTCCTGTGTGTACGTGTGTGTGTGCGTGGGTGTGTGTTTATGTGCGGATATGCGTGGATAGACTTTCTGAAAATGCATCAGTTTACGGGAAAGCTGTTGCTATCCTGGTTTCTCTGGCTGGGTACTAGTCAGAGTGTTAGGTTAGTTTGCACGTGGAGTCTGGGTAAATTGCAAGAGTAGAAATTGTTGAAGGGAATCGTAGTAGATTCAAAGGAAAAAGCTTTCTCAACCGTATGCACATAATTTGACTGATGAAGTTTTGTCTTTTTCCACGAACCGTGGAAAATGCTCGCAGTGCATTGAGTAAACGAACGAACTGAGGATATATTTTATTAGACTCAATTGGTTTACATAGGGCTTTTACATGCTCCATATGTACATATACATGTGTGTATAGTACATAGCGCAAGCGCGGCTTAAAAAATTGTTAAAGATGATGAACGTCTCTCTTTATTACACAATATTGTGAAACGTTCCAATTTTCTTCCTTTCATCTTGCGACTCACGTCCGGTTCTCCGCGCATCCCTAACTTTCTGGCATGGGTTGGTACGAGGGAGAGGATGAATAAGGAAGAAGGGGATAATCAAGAGGGAACGCGCACCCTTGCCTTATATGAAATTGCGGGTTATTTAGATATTAGCTATGGCAAGTACGATGCTTTCACTTTCGATACTTTCGTTTCTGCAAAGGGGGAAGATCGGTTATTTGGCGCTTAGATCGTCGGTTCGATACCTCGACAGACTTGTTCGGAAGCTGACATATTTACTAGGTTATTTTTATTAGCGACGTAAAATATAATATTCAGTCTGTGAGCGGCCTGCTCGATCCGGTGAATTATGGCAACGAAGAGTATAGGAGACGTCAAAGAAATCTTCGGCCCTAACGATTCGCCACTCGTACGTTTACGAATCCGATAAATTCTATTGGCAGACGTTTCCATGTTCACCATTTCAGACGCTTCGAATTTCGACGTGCATCGATGTAGGACCTGAGTTTGGCATATAGCAGCATTTTCGTAATTTAATCTAGCAACCTAGCAACATCTGGAGCAGCGATTGATTTCTTTGAAAATGGAGTCGCGCGTTCCTTTGAGATGTCTGTGGAACGTTGGAGTACGCCTGTTAATTGAATCCTGTTTGACCTGGATTCATTTCCGTGAAAGTCGGCCGTACTCGAGTACTTGAATACTCGAAACAGAAGGCATAGGTAGACCCGAGGAGACAGAGAGAGAAAGAGCGAGGTAGAGAGAGGAAGAGGAATAATCTAGAACCATGCATACGGGAAGGTGGAGGTTAGGCGATTGAGATTTTTAACCCCAACACAACCTCTGCAACGAACATGTACACTGCCGTGTCAAGGAGCTGCAATGTACTTCCTAGATTATTTCCACGTCCATGAACTAATATTTCAAAGTGGTTGCAGACGAGCCATTACCTTACACCACCGGCAACCTCCTGGACCGATACCCGTCCCTGCTTCTTTCTTTCTTCCTCTCTACTTCTCTGCTGCCCTGGTTTCCCTCGACGTGGCGCGATTCACGGTTCGGCAGTTTTGCTATCTTAGTTACACCGTGCGCCCTGCTACTGTTGCTTTGTACTGTAATTTTTTTTTTCTTTGCAGTCCTACCCTCTTTTGCATTCATCCCTCGCGACCACTTTTCACTTTAGACTGCATTTCAGGTATACAGAGAGATTTCGAAAATCCAGCAACTCTCTCTTGAAATTGAATGGCTGTCTGCTTTGCATGCGAGATAAGAGCTTCGTTTCCCGAGGGATGTAAACGCACCATGACTTTGCTGTCCTGTACACAGTTCAGCGTTAACAGTAGCTACAATCCAGACGGGGTTCAAAGGGCTCATCTCCCTATGACTTTTAACATTGAAAACTCGCCTCTATTATACGTTGTAACTTAATTACGGATGGACAGTGTGGAAAAAGTATCTGCTGTTTCAAAGCATCATGAATGACAGAGAATAAATTTTCGGATACGTGTTAGTTGGATATGTTTAAGAATTTTGTAGTGGTTTTTTGCTCCAAACGCAACCGTTTTTCCTGAACACTTGTTTAACGTGTTAGATATGTGTTAGTTGGATATGTTTAAGAATTTTGTAGCGTTTTTTGCTCCGAACGCAACCGTTTTTCCTGTAGACTTGTTTAACGAGGGAATGTAGGCAAACCCCCGCTTGGGTTGGTGAAGGTTGGTGAAGGTTGGCGAGGGTCGGCGAGGGTTGCCGAAGGTAGGCGACGTCAGGGCACAGCACATCGTCGTTCCCGAGGTAAAAGGTGCGCAACCCCTTTCGATCTTTTCTCGAGGTCAAGAGGTTAGCGCAGGCTAACGGGTTATCCAAAGCACGTGCACGCATATTACACGTACTCTTAGAAAGACTTTACTAGCTATATGTATACACGTGAGGCGCCTCGACGCTGCGTAAAATTGGGAGAGAGTCGCTACTCCCGTTAAGAGATAAAAATGTTTTCTTTCACTCTGACTCGGGGGCTGGAAAAAGTTTCCGCATCGTAAGATTCTCACGTCGTGCGGTCCTTTTTTTTCCCCCTTACTCCGGCCCAACCTTTATCTTGACGAAATTCGAAAATGTTTGCTCTACGACGAGAGCTCGTCTTGTGGATTCTTCATGATAAAGGATGTGTCTCGATCCTCTTCAGTTACCCAGCTTACGTGTTCATCTGGTGAATGAAATTTTAACGCTTAGTTGATTTTTTTTTTTCGTAAATCGAGGAGATTTTCTTTTGCTCCGTGAAGAAAATTTTTAAGGACACTTTCTCAAGGTCCAATTTCTCAAGGAGATCCTATAAGCGGAAAGATGATGAGCGTGGGAGGATGAAGAGGAGAAAAACGAGTGCCGCGTCCCCATCCGCATGGTTCATCCCAAAGACCATCAAGGTGCTCCTTGGGATTAGCGCGACCGCAAAATCCTGGATCAAGCAGAGCAAGAGATCTGCACCAGGAGGAGGAAGAGGGCGCGCAGGATATTCACCAGCATGGTGTCTATAATCCTAACGAGAGGTGACCGTTTCGCTTTGCTTCAGCCACCTTCATCTTACCCGTAAACTCTTAACCAGAGAGACTGAAGTTTCGACTTACGTTGACAGCAGGATCTCCTGGTTGAAAGTTTATTTTCATCTCACGTAGCGAATCCAGTCAGGCTGTTGGGCAAAACTTTTCTCGTAATTGGCTCCAAGGATCACTCGGATTGTACAAAGGCGGGCGTCCCTAATAGTCCGTCGCTCGCGATTAACGTGCTCCAATACGGTACTTCGTTTCTCTCACCTCTGTGCCTTGTGAATCGTCCCTGATCACGAAGAAGCAGCAATAGAAGATAAGGAGAAAGAAAGGAAGCTCGTGTCGTTCCCACCGAAAATAAAAGACGCGAAAGGATCGAAGTAAAAGTGAAAAGTATATATTTCGACTAAAATCGCTTAGGTACCTGAAGGGGGAAAATTTCATTATGGCAGAACTAGGAAAGTTTTGCTTCGTGGACATTTGGCCGACACAGTATCCTTGCTCGAAGTACGTGATCGCGTCTGAGGGTATGGGCGCCCCGACGGACAGCGTCGGTTCTTCGCAGATTCGATAGATGTCTCGGTGTATCCAGTTGCTCGAGTGTCCTGACGATGTGGTCATCCGCAGGCGTTTGGAGCCTTTCAAGGACTCTCACGATCCCCTCTTGTAGTTTAATTAATTTCTGATTAACAAGAAGGACGTTGATCACTCCAGGATACAGGACTCACAGGAATAGCACAAAGTTCTATCTTGCTACAGACGATGTTTATTTATAGAGATACATGGCGAAGCGAGGGGAACGGTAAATGTCTTGGAAAGAGTTTTTTGCGTAGTTGAGAAATCGTAGTCGGAAGGAAAATTCGCATCTGGAATTCTGAAGCATCGTGAAGGAGCAGAGTTCGCGGGTGGATGGGAACGTAGCCGACGGGGAAGTTTAACCTCGATATAAATAAGCACGTAGACTCACTTTACGGTCGCGTCTTCTAGACATCATTCAGGCTGGAGAGGAACTCGGGGGAGAAGCGACGGTAGGACAACGGAAGGCGAAATAGAAGTACGCGAATTTATTTCCAATAAAAACTTCAAACGAGTTTAACGTTAAGGAAGAAGGAGCTCGCGTTTAGATCGCAATGACGTTTTGCCGGAAGGAAAAGGGCGGCGCCACTGAAGGTGCAACAGGGAGATGGAAGGACGCGGCTGCTATCGATATCCGTGGGCAGCCATTTTTTTCCCTTTCTCCTATGGTCCTTCCTGGAGAATTCAGAAAGCTCAGCATCTATTTAGACAGGGATGAAGTAAAGAGGGTTTTAGGGGATTCAGGCGGGATAAGGTGAGCACTTCGGAGGGTTGGGTGAAATTTAGCGTAAGGAGGAATTCGAGTTAGGTTTCTTAAAGGATGTTGGCGCTTCTATTTTCACTCTTCTTGAAATTTCTACCATCGGAATCCACTAAAGGTACATTCTCATCCTACGACATCTTTAATCGCGAGATTCGTTTTTCACTTACGTTATTCTTGATCGTATATACGAATCTGTAGCTTTCGTAGAGATAATAAATTCTGTGGACGCGTCTCCTGTTTTCCACAGTCCATACTTCGTACTCTGTGAACTCTCCTTTTCTCCTCAGATGAAACTGGGAAAACGAGTGGTCAACTGCTCGGACAGTCCTTTAGGAAAGTTTACTTTGGCAGCAGTCTCGATATACTGTGACTTCCTGGCCGAGGTAGCTACGTAGTCGCGTATAGAGCGCCGCTTTAGAGCTTTCTATGGGCGAGCGGAGAAAACCCATTACTGGAATTAATGGAGGAAAAGCGCTGCGCGCGAACCAGCCTGGCATATCGCTTTTTGGACGCTTCCCAGATCTAGACCCTCCCTTCAGAGATTCCCTGTTGGTCACAAGGATTCCTCGTTCCTGGCCGAACCGGCTGAGCTTAAATCCGTGCAGCTGACTTTTTTTATTGGCCTTTCAGTACAACAGTGTATATGGTTTTAAGGTTTCTGAAATATTAGGTGCATTTTGGAGCATGCTAGAGGAAGGAAGAGGATGGAGCACTTTTATCTCTCTGTTTCCGGCAGCTCCTTCTTATAGCCCAAGCAATATAAAACCTGATACGATCGCACTGAAGAACAGAGGTTTCGGAGCCAGTGGCTCAAAATAATCACGTTGCCCTCCAGGCGAATATCAATCGGCCCTTTTCCAGGGAGGCTCACTCAGTTCTCATGACTTGGAAAACCTTCTCAGAATGCGAATTCACTGTGAAAAAATCTTGCGTTAGATAGATATGCGCAGTCAAGTTATTTCTGGTAGTCACTATAGGAAGTTCTGATCTAGTTTTAAGCTCGACGTACATACAAACCCTAAGTATTTACTGCTATTACAAGTGTGTTATTCTCTATCCTGTCTATGGTAGTCACTTTTTACACACTCCAAGTGTGTTGCTATTCCCACATATTTCAGTGTAAAAATAAAACACACTTAAGCGTGTAAGAAGTGACTACTCTAGAAAGAATAGGGAATAACACAGTTGGATTTGCCAGTTACTTAGCTGTCAGATACTTAATGCATGTCCAAGGACTCTCAGCTACCTTAAAAATTTATCGTTACAGCAGAGTTCGGGATGAAACGTTATCGGTACTTTCTAGGCAAAAATGTTATCACGCGGCCAGTCGAGTATAGCCGGATCGGCATTAAAAGGGATAGGAAATCCGTAAAAAGTGCCAATAAATGAAGAGAAGTAAAGGTGAGCATCTAGATAGCCAGTTAGGTATCCAATGAAAGCAGAAGAGTAGGTACGGAGCCATGAGGCATCCAATCGTAAGTTTATGGGGTCTGCGAGAAGAGCGATTTCTGGGCGCAGATTCTGTGATGGCACGCCGTCTTTTATGAGCAAGTACGGACGCAGGTTATAGCGTTTATGATCCGCGATCCAGAGAACAACCCATCTGGGCTACGGATAGGGATAGGCTGGCGGTAGTAGTAGTGGCAGCATCAGCAGCGACGCCACTAAGGGATGCAAGGGGTGCGAAGATGAGGTTGCGGGAGCAACACGTGGCCTGGGGTCGATATCACAGCGTAGCCCTCGAGTCTCGGCTGCTTTGCAGCTCTTCTCTCTTTGGCATCCGGTCCCCTGCTAACCATCCACTATACCCACAACCACCCAGCCGTCTCACCTGTGTGTGACCTCCCTGCTCTACCTAGCTATCCTCGCGTCCGTCGACAGCAGCTACTGATCCGCCTGGACCTCCGCATGTCCGTCTGTTCGTACAGCATCCAAGCCTAGCTTGTCGGAAATCCGATCATTAACCACTAAAGGGTTCTTTTCAGCCAGCACGAATTTTTCATCTTTCTTCACCAAAGATCCTCCTGCCTCTTCTCCTTCTTGCCTAATGGATTCTACTGATCGCACCTTCCTTTATATCTCGGGACTACGAGACTCCGCAGGTTATAAATATCTCATACCAAAAGTATATCTCTGATTAATATTTGGCGGGTTCTGAAATTCTCATCTGAGCGAGAAGCACAAAGATATCTTTGAAATTTTGGCAATTAGTTAATTACGAAGTATGAAAATACAGTCTAGTCTCTTTGAGTTTATTCGTTCTAGAGATTTCTCAGACTTTATTCTGCTCCCGTTTTCTCCGCTTCGTCGAGTAAATATTCTTGAGCACCGTGGATTGAATTATTTTATTGGAGGATTTTCAATCGGGATTCGCTAGACTCTCTAGACTCGCGAGCACCGAGATATTTTTTACTGCGACAGCATGTCGCGTTCTTGCTTCAGAACGGTACAGTCAGGTCTCTATACGTTCTTTTCATAGCAATCCCGATCAATATTTCGCGTGCCTAACGATGCGTCGTCAAATGAATCTACCTTCTTTCATTTCACCTGTGCTCCTCCGTCTACGGAGCTGTTTGCTTCTCCTTTGAACATTTTTTCCCTGCTCCACATTTCGATTTCCTTCAAGTGCGGAAGCTGGAAATGTAGTCAATTTATTGGCTGCTGGAGTTTCATGGACTTGAAATCATTACCGCTCTACGATTTATTCTATCATACATTTAATTAAAGCGCGTATGCATACAGGAGTCAATAAAGTTTCCACGCTCTTGCGTATTTCCATGTAGAGCACGTGCTGTGATAGGAAATGAAAGTTTCTGCGGTAAAGGACCCTACCGCGAGAAAGGGTCGCCTGTATCCTTTGGTTATTTTCGTATCGATAAATGATTCGAGAGACGTTAAATTATATTGAAAGGGAGAGCCGAAAAAAAAAGAAAAAGTATTTGGGAACGAATTTTAGCGATAGTATCGAGAAGACAGAGAGAGCGAGAGAGAGAGAGAGTCAGTACTTGTCCGAAGATTAAATCTTGCTGTACGTGTGTTTCTCCAGGGGATTGACTGGAACGGCGAGAGGATGAAGAGGGGTGCCACAGAGAAAGGGTGCTCTGGGTGGTTATGGGGTGAAAAGTATTATTGGTTGTATTCGTATTCGAAGCAGGCGTAATATTACGCCTAACTGAATTCAGAGTTTCCCACCAAGCGTGCCGATATTGGTGGCTGCGAAGGGACGATAAATTTTTAGAGGGTGGCAAGAGGAGAGGTACGTGACTCAGTCGAAACAGTATTCATGGAATTGGTTCACCCCTTCGGTGTACTTACACCCAAATCAAATTTATCCCTCTTTTGTTTTCAATCATTTGCCAAAGCTATTTTGGCATAAGCGAAAACCCACCCTTGTGAGTTGGCCAAACGAATACCTGCTCTCGGCTGACTTTCGTTCACATTGTCAATAAGCCTAATGGCTCACGTTGGCCGCGTACTTTTTTTTCGGACGCCTCTTGCGAATTAAACGGACCGTGCTCTGCGTATCTGGTGGAAAAGATTTCTGGCACGATAATTGCCACGCTGTGTTTAATTTGGCAAATAGCATTGGCGTGTCCCGTCACATTTTCTTTTCGTTTCACCAGGGGAGCTTGTCCAATCGCGAATTAATGATAAGACGCCCAGTATTTGTTTACGGTAAAGGGAGCAACGGCACAGGCAACGTCAGTCTCTATCGATTGCACGCTATTACATGACTTTGCGTGTTCTCGACTTGTTAATATTCATTACCGTGTCGAAATGGTCCCTGCTCAAAAGTTATTGCTCTTAGTAGTTTTTTTTTCTCTAACGGCGTTTGACAATTGTTCGATCAATAAATTGCTTTTGCTTGTAGATTTTATTTAACGGGAATTTGAAACACTAATACATGCACACTTGGATGTTTAGTTGGAGTAGCGTGAGTTTTGCTTCACCTACTGTAGGGTATCTTTGATGGCACACCCTACTGAGTGACCTTCGACCTTGCTAACCTTTAGAATTTTAAAGACTGGGAAAGATGACCACGAAAGGTTGCTATGATTAACATCCCTCTTTCTGAGAGATGGTTTCACTGTCGTAATAAATTCGTCTTGTGACTTTTTTTGGATTTTTTTTTTTTGAGAGTAACTCGCACTCCCTTTCTGTCTCTCTCTAGTCTCCTTGTAGATTATTCTTGGAGCGTCTATTTTTATCTCCCTAAACTCTTCAACTCGTATTAGCCGAAATGGAGTATTTTCACATTGCGTCTTGGATATCAGTGACATAAGGTCCCGATCGCTGTCTCGGTAGTTGAAATAAAGTAACAATAGAAAATTCTGAGAAAGATTGTCCGCCCGTGGATGCCTCACTCAAACTGGCAAGAAGGTATTCTTTGAAGAAAAAGGCGAGTACCTTGAGGAATTTAATTTTTCCTGAGGTACGTACCAGTCGTGAGACACGAAAGACACTGAGGCGTATGATGGGGGTTGGTGCGTCAGATCGTCAATCCGTCAGTGCGTTGTGACGTTTAGAAGTCTTCTTGAGTTAACAAATTTCATAACATTTTAGGTCTTAATTCCTTGAGAAACGTCTGAGCTTATTAATATCTGAAACTTTGTTGAAGCTTTTCTCGGCTGGCAGAACACCGGATCTTAATTGAATTATCAATAAGTTGTGACGATATTATTTGAGAATGCGTCAAGACTCGTGGAGACCACGGGAGAAGAATGAACCTGGACAGGGAGGGAGTCGGAGACAAAAAATCGAGAAATTAGATAGGAGGAGTAAAGAAGGCGTGAAGAAAAATGGGAAACTCGAGGGTTAAGTAAAAAAAAAAATCAATTATCCCAAAGTCGCTCATCCTCGTCGTCTTGGGGAATAAAAAGAGGAAACAATTTGACGACAGTGGCAGAAAATAACTTCCTATCGAAACGAGTCCCAAGAAACATCCGAAGGAACATGATAAGCCCCCTAAGGATATTTTCGAAATAGATGTAGGCGATCAAGTTTCCAAGTCAGGCACGGTTTACAACGCGCGATACCTGTTGCCAGGGCGTTTAATCCATTATGCAACGATTCTCGAGGCATCCTTGCCAAGGCCGAAGTTTATATTAAGCACGTAAGCATGCGCGAGTAGGCGCGATAGAAATATCCCCGCAAGCACCCATCTGAGGATCACTGAGGTCGACTGACCACCCTCCCTTTACACGAAGGGGTCCTTTTCAAAAGGGGAGCATTCTGCCCACCCTCGAATTATGTAAAGTCCTGTTGGTCCTTCTCTGGTCCCCCCTGCTACATTAGGTTATGATACACCGTTGGCACGAAGTTTACGGCTTGCTGTGTAAATGGAAATTGAGAAAGGAGGTCGATACGTAGTTCTGTCAAGTTTCCCGAAATCCCAGGCAAAAGTCAATATCGCCTCGTACCTTTGTCAAAGTGAATCCAAGTGCTGCTAAAAGCCTCCGAATACAAAGTATAATAGTAACAGCATCGCTTGTTTTAAGTCGTCCCTGAATCGGCTAATATCAAAGAGTGTTACGTCAAATTGGCTATTAGATCTTACAGAAGAATGAGGTAAAAATGGAACAAATTGAGAAAGAACGAAATTCGATAAAGAACCCTCAGAGTTCACTTGGTCAGTTGAACGGCACGGAAGACACACAGCTGCTATCAAGAGATCCACTTGAATGACCGTTTTGTTTCCTTTACAAGTTTCTCGTACACTTAGACCTCTAATGGCACTACTTCTCTGCGAGGTACGTATATCTACTTGGTTCTTCGTAATTATACCAATGGCACTCTGTGGGACGGACGGGCTATACTTGACAAGGCTAGAATTAATACACATTGCAGAAATAGCGCTGGGGACGATCTTAAGTAATTTACGCAATATTATAATAGTGAATGGACGCATCGTATAGTATATATGTGTGTAAATAGGGTAAGACTTTACATAGCAGTTGTAACGTGCATTATCACCGATGCAATTTATTGACAAATAAATTTCCCATAGAATTCTGAAAACGCTCATAAGCAGTGTTCAGGGCGCAGGTTGTCTATTTTTTTTTTAAGTGATACAGACTCTAGATTGAAGAAGGTGTTGTCGATCACACGTGTCTCTACGGGTGATTTCTCAAGGGTAGTTTACTAAACGAGAATAGAGATACGAATGTCGAGAAGAAAAATAAAGCAGGGAAAGCTAAAGGGAACAAAGTGCCTCTTTGTAAAGCGAGATGATGCTTTTACCAGTCGTGCTGTAAGTGTCTCCTTCTCAGAGTAGCTTTTTATCCTTTTTCTAACGAGTTCCGCTGTTTCGTCTGCGTTGTCAATTTCCTAACAATTTTGTATATCTCGTTATAAGTTATCCATTAAAAAACAAATTCGCATAGACCGGTTTCCGTTGGCGCTGGGCGTAGGCGGTTACAGCATTATTCTGACAGCTTGATAAATTCTGAAAACACGAACGTTTGGCACGAGAAGCCATTTCGCTCTGCACTCTATAGTTTCCTTAGGATGAAGTATGCGCGCGAAATTTAAGGCACGCACAGAAAATGGAGCTTGAGACAATTACGTTAAATAGGGGTAGTAGACGGCACACGGTTGGGTCATGAATTAATTTGGAAGAATTTGGTTGGCGGGTGGTCTCGGGCTGGCGCTTCCCGTTCGACGTGTTGTTTCCAGCGACCAACAGATTCGACTATCTTGGTTTTTTACAAATTTCGGATTCTCGAGGGGAGCAGCAGTACCTACGGGTGGTCATTGCTTAATTCTAATGAATTTTTCGAAAGAAATCAATGATGAGCCGCAACCTCGAAGCAAAGTAGTTTTTTCACTCTAACGAGCGATGATTGAAGATGCTTCGTTTTTACATGTATAAAGTTGAAAAATTCCGCCTCTAACTAGGGTCATGCTTTTTTCCTGTCTTTATCAGTTCCGTATCTTTTTTTATGGGTTACCGGGTAAAAAAGTTGTCCCTCTTCTAACGGTAAGTGAGCAAACGTGATCTAGTCGCGCGTGTGAACGTTGACACGCAGTAATACACGTGGACCACGCCCTACCGGCCCATTACGTATTTCACATATTCCAGTGAGCTTCCAGCTACGCAATTACCTGGTTGCGTAGCTACCTGAGTCCATTGAGTCTATGTTGATCTTCCTAGCTAGGAGCATGCGTGGCCAGAATCGGAAGCGCAGGGTTAGCACGTACAGCCCAAACAAATGACCCTAATCACTGATTGCTCGGGGAGAGAGTGATCGAGAGAGTTCGAAAAACTAGCAAAGAGTAAAATGGTAGGGCTGGACAGACAGAGGATTTTCCGGAGTTCTAAGCGTTTGGCTAACATATTTATTTGCAGTATTTGATACGGAACAGGGCTGGCGGTACCTTTGGGAAATTATAAGTACCTTTCTAATGGAAAAATAAGCCCTACGTTTCGTTGTTAAGCAGTGGCCTTTAGTCGTTTCATTTTTTATGTAATATCCTTACGCGAAATTCTACGTTGAGTAAAGTTTATCTTTGAGGTTCATTGTTGCGCCTCAGGCTTCAAGCCTTTAGAGTTTAAGTTTCGCAAAGCTCGATCGGGTCTTTATTTGTAGCGTTGAACGAACGTGAATTGATTGTTTTGCTTTTTGACCGTTCTCGTATTTCTCTCGTAAAAAGAGGGGAAAAAACGGTCTGGAAATTTGTGGAATTCTGTTTCATCTTGCTTTTTTGTTTTTGGTGAGTTGGGAAAATGTCATCCCTCGACTCACGTTCAAATATTTCATCGGTTTCTGAGGACTATCCTCCTAAGGGAAGCACGTATGGGATAGTCTTTCTGGTACGAGGCTGGTGGGATATAAGTCTTTTCTATTTACGACATCTTGGTGCACTCGTGGTGCGTCTGTTTGTTGGTGGCGTCGGGACGCTCGACTATCCCAATGACTAGGGAGGCAGCCATAACCGCAGCTGACCCGCAGGGAGTACGAGCGACACCTCCCCTAAAGCGTCGTGAAATTTAATCAGAGCCATTTTTAAAGCTCTCTCTTCTCTTTTTTTCCCTCCACCACACTTTTACGTACAGATAGTGGCACGTAACTTGAATACTTTTTCAGACTCGTATCAGTGACTTGAGTTCGCCCCTCCTACAGCCTGGGCTACATCAAATTAACGAAATACCGAAATTAATTAAAATATCGCTCGATACGAAGATCTCACCTTTTGCTCTTCCATCTAGCTTTCTCTTTGATTACTTCATTGATATTACCGAATAATATATACAGAATATTCGACACGCCTGGAGGGCTGCGCCCAAGTCTCTTCGTTTCATTGCTTTTTTTTCAGATTCACTCGAGTTTACTTAGTTCTCACGTAATTATCTGAAAATTTATCCCGCTCGTTATTTTAATCAAGGAAAATAAGATGAAATTCTCTCTCCTCGCAGCCGTCCAGTGCCGTAACAGCTCCTCCCACCGTGCCAGATATTGATTTCACGATCGAAGGGATTCGTTATAAAGCATTTTTACCTTTATACTTTCGAACTTTCTAGAAACTCTGAAAATAGCTGCAAACATACACGATGATCGATAAAGCGTGAACTGCAATAGGGATTACCGCACAATAGCGAAAATTGCGAAATTTTATTTTCCTCTTAGACCATAAAATGTTCATTCCCATTTCCAGACCAGTAAGTTCGCATTGGCGGTCAACGAGTAGGATAATTTTCGAAGAATTACTTTCGTCGTTATCTCCTAATTCTCCTCAAAATGACCAATAGTGATATTGACATACTTTCGATTGTTCAGAGAAACCAAATGAAATATATCATTGGATTGTCTTTCTGTTTCAGATGATTTCACTGGAGACGCCATTGATATTTTGACGGTAAGTCGACGTTGGATATTAAATCGTAGGGCACCTTTTGTCTTGTTCTTAATTCATCAAGTTACTCCCAAGTAGCTCGACCCACAGTTTTCACGAGTTTTCTGGGGAAGTTAAATTTATCAGGGCAGCATGTTTGAATTTAATTTTACTCCCGTAATTACCTAGATCCTCATCGAGACCACCGTCCTGACTGTTCCCGCCCTCTCATTTTCAATTCGCTTTGTCTTTCACACCCTTCTCGACGAACAGTACCCTCGAATTGGTCGTTTGATCCAGGTCGTATATCAGACATTGCTTTAGGATTTTGTCACCGGGGAGGTACTAGTCTAAAGAGGGTCAAACCCCTTATGGAATGTTGTGTCTTGTGGGGTTGAAATGTTGAAATTACACCCTTAACCGATATCTAATAGACTGTCGTACTTGACGGAGACGAAATTCCCCTTTCAGGCTTTCCAATTGTAGTGACTGCTATATCTCTATATAATTGTAATGGTATATCATAAAATATCAGAGCGTGACGTCACCGAGAAACGGCAGACACAAGTTCTCAGCTCCATGACGTTTTGTCATTTCGTTTCGAATTTTCTCCTCGCAGCTAACTTTACTTCGCTCCATTCTCCTTTACTTTCCTTTTCCAATCTGTTTCCTTGAACCCCCCTACCCATCGCTTCTTCGAGAAAGTGCGAGTATGTTTTGCATTTTAATCAATTATCAAAGTTGGAGAGGTCGAAGAAAGGGTGAGTCAAGAATCCCGTAAGAACCAAAGGAACTCTGGTTTAATGACTCTCGGCTCCCCAGGAAATCTCGACTTTCCGCAACCAGGAACTTTTGCGCAAATGTATATTCCTAGTGTCTTTTCAGTTTGTTAGAATATTACTTTCTAGCCATGTGAACGACAGAGTGCGATTGCGACTATCAGCATCCCTGATGGACCCTTTCTGTTTTTCACGTTACAGGCGGGCAAAGGATCTTTCGTTGCAATGGGCCTGACGTAGCCAGGGCCCGACGAGCCCTGACACACCGGAAGATTGTCTCTCTGTCGTAACGATTAAATATTCTGCGCATCGAGTCTCGTGCAAAAATATTTCCTACCAAGTATTATGAAAGAGTCTAAGCAACAGTATTCGCGACAGATCGTGTCCTTCGTCTCATAGTGATTTTTGAAAATTCCTGAAAAATTGAGGATAAGGCAGGAACGGGTGAAAAAAAGCAACAATAAGGAAACAAAAGAGAGAATTGACGGTTAGCTAGTCGTAGGATATAGTGGAGATATCGTAGAGAAGAATTAGTGATAAAGTCGAACGGGTGATCCGAAGCAATTAACTTTCTTTAAATAAGTAATTAAAGTTTTAAGGGAATAAAAAGATTCGACAAGATGTTTATGTACTTGTAAGAGGAGGTCGAAGATCTTAAGTTAAATAAAGGGGTAATTTTCCCCTCTTGATTTTCCTTGGAATTCCCAAGAGCAAATCAGAATTCTTTTACCGAATATCGAGACACAAGATTGGAGGTGAAACAGGGGATGAGAATGCACCAAGGGAGTAGATAAGGGCTGATGTGAAGGGTACGACTTACCGAGCATAACAGCGAGGACAATCCTAGATTAAAGTTACCTAATTAGCACTC
>JARPRH010000040.1:39521-53845 GCA_031763665.1 Calameuta haemorrhoidalis | reverse complement strand
CTACCTAAGCAGTACCACCTCACCAGCCAACCTTCCTAGCAACCCCGTATATACATTTCTATCAACGTTATCACTGAGTGATCGGAACTATCGGTCGGTACTGACTATAATTGCTACTTGACTGTGACTATACTAGGTACATACATACATAGTCAGCAAGTCACATAGGGCTGACTGTATAGGGTTCAACGATTGACTAGCCTAAGTAAAAGGGTCGTGTGGTATAGACAAGTGTGCTAACCCTGATCTGGATGTATCACCCACGTGGTCGTCGACAGGGAGTACTCCAGCAGCGGCCACGTGTGCGATGCTCAATAGTGATTTCGCAATACCGTTTCAAGGGTTGTTCAACGTGATATTTGGACCATTATCGATTACAAGAATTTCGAAACTTTAACGTTGACGATCAAAATTCTTAGAAGCAATAAAACCATGAGGATTTTTCAAAAAAGGCAAAAAAAATAAAAATAACAAGTATCATGGGAACATCGACGATGTATCAAATGGCTCAAAAGTTACAACCATTATAAAAGTCACACCCTCGGTACAGCCAATTTCCCAAAGGGTTTTATTTTCATTTATTCACAATTTTATTCCACGTCTACGTCTGTCCCTCTCTAACGCCCGTAACCGCCCATAAAACCGTCTCTCTCGCACTTACTGAAGATATAAAAAATTCGTAAAAATCGCGAAATCCAAAAATCCCATATCCTCGACTCAGAAGCGTTCCAATAAAAATCACCTACTGGAGCACGTAGCAAAAAAGGGTTAAGAATTTTTAAAAAATTACGACAAAAAAACACCTCCCCCCCAGACCCTTATCAACCCCCGCCCTACATCATTCAAGGTGTCCAACCTCGCTAACGTAATCAGCATCGTTAACTACTGCTTATACTAATATTCTCATTATACCGGTACCACCCTTATTCCTATTATAACGCAACCTAACCTGAAAATAGCTGGTACCCCAACATCTAAATTTTGACTCAACCTTTCAGATACGTAAACGTAGCTGCCTTCGTCCGTAAGTGCGTTCATCTTTTTCGATAACGTATTTCAGTACGCTCTGACTTGTACGTACTGCACAGTTACTACGTGTCTGCGTACGTTCATACGTAGTAGGAGACATCCTGGACAGAGTGTAACGGCAGGATGGGAGTCAAGAGGGAATAAAGCGGAATAAAGGGAGTAGGAGACGTACGA
Source organism: Calameuta haemorrhoidalis (assembly GCA_031763665.1). Lineage (NCBI taxonomy): Eukaryota > Metazoa > Arthropoda > Insecta > Hymenoptera > Cephidae > Calameuta > Calameuta haemorrhoidalis. The sequence continues at coordinate 52,642 of JARPRH010000040.1, read as the reverse complement.
AGAGCGGCGCCCAGCTGGAGCCACGTGCATCGATCTGACTACAGGCGCCAGCCGTCCTCCTATCCGTCGGCTCGTTCGTCCATGAGTTCGACCCTGCCCCATTCCAATTCATCCCATCCCATTCCATATCATTCCATACCATACCATTTCATGCCATACCCTATCGTACTACCCGTGTCATTTCATCTCAAACAGTTTTGTTAAGGAGAAAAAACGCTTTCGACCGGTTAAAAACCGGTGAATTCTCGTTATCATTATCATGGTATCTCATCTCCTTCTAACGCAAGGAAACGAGCGAAGTACTAGTTCATTTGAACGCTGTGTCACAGAGAGGTTAATTCTTAAGACAGATAAAATTCTATTAGGGGTTGTCTTATGTATTGCGTTTCTGTTCGCATACAATTTTCATACAAGTTTAACGTTATCCATGTTTCAACTTTACGGAAAATCAAACTGGGCACTTCGTACGAACCCCTGTGAACCACGTGGACGCATCGCCTTGGTAGACGGAACTTCGTTCTCGTGGAAAGAGGTGGAAAGAGGTGGAAAGAGGGGGGATTGGCTTCTGATGGATTTTGAGAACACCTTGGTATGGTCGATGGGGGGGGGGGGTAGATTAGAGGATATTATACATTCCAATGACGGGGGTGACTTGCCTTGGATTATTTATTAAGCCACCCTCGTAGATCTCGAGTAGATCTCGTACAACTTCGGTCCAGGTAGCATCCCTTAAGTACTATCTATATTTTTCATCCCTTTGCCAACCCCTCTCCCTACCCCACTTTTTTATACTTCTGCACTGACAGTACCAATTTCTTGCACGCATCCTCTGTCCCGTGCTCTTGTTAAATGTCAGATGCATCGATCGTCATTATTGCAATGTTATTTTACCTAGCACAGCTTCCGGTGGGTCTGGACCAGTTTACCTGAGAGCAACAGTTGATGGATCCGCTCGAACGTCGACATGCTCTACACTAAGAAAATTAGACTGGTACTCGATACTCAATTTTCCCTTTATCTTCGCTGCTTCTGTCTCTCTCTCTCTCTCTCTCTCTCTCTCTCTCTCTCTCTCTCTCATGTCTCTCACTCATCCCCTGTTACCCCGCTCTTCTAAAGGATGCGCTCCAGAAGCTCTCGGTTGAAAAGCTCTGTCTAACTTTAATGAACGAAGATCATCTAGATTCTCCATCTTGCATAACCTTTGCATATTCTAACTAGGTATGAATTTATATCTCCTACCCTTCGTTGAGCCTATTGTATACGCTTTCTTATTTCCTCCCAGAAATTCTCATCCACCACAGATCGTAAAACAAGCCGCGGATATTACTAATTAACTGCAGCAGATGATTCTTGGCAAGCATCCTAGGATGTACAGAGCCAGCCACCCTAGTGTATCCCGAAGATGCCGGTGCACTATTCAGAGGCGCCATGTACGTATAGAGCATGCACTTGCGGTTCCCAGCAAGAGGGAAAAGAAATGGAGAAATACATCACCAAGTCACTGAGAGAGAAACTGACGTGGTACATATATGCAGCGGATGACAATAAGATTATCGAATCAGTTAAGTAATAATGATAGAATCAATGGCGCATCTTGAAATAGATATGACATGTTATATCAAGCATTAATGATGCCCACTTTCCAGATTTAAAATGCTGCATGTCAAAGGCACTTTAAAAAAAAAAAATAAAACAATACGGAGACTGCAACGCGGCCCAAAGTTCGCAAGTTACTAAAAATGATCAAACTGGGTCAAACTGATTTAAAACTGATGAGTTTTCTGAACGTCGTTTTATGGACTACCGAGGCCTTCTGATACACTGGGTATAGTCGTTAACTTCCATTGAGCCTTATATACGGAAAGTGACGTAAAAACAATCTAATTAAAGATACGTAATTATCCCTATAGTCCCTTCGGTATCTGCAAAACGTACTTTGCTAATCCAGTCACGTAGATACAAGGCGAATTATCAATACAGCTGATAAGGGCCTGCTCGTAGATTCAATCTGTGTCTTATTTCGCGAATTAACTATTGGTCCATTTGAAATATCTCGAAGCAGCATCTCTGTCATTCCTATAGAAATTTCTTATATTTATTTTTTATTTATAATAAGAATATCTGACCTGTATGTATTCCATGTACTGCATTAACGTAATGTCAATGAGTATCTATGGTTAGTACCAGATATAGATATTGCGTACAGTAGCATATGGTATGCTATGATGATTGTGTACATATAAATACTACTATACCTGAAGTATAGTTTCTGGTCACGTCAACGATCCTACCTTTAGGTATCCAATGCTCTTATTGCCATTGTCTACGTACGTTCATACACGTGTTACATATAAGTTAGTGAACTGTGTATGTTACTATAGACTGTTCCGCGACACCCATGGGTGGTGGCCACGTGGCTCGAGGCGTGTGGCCGCATGCATTCGGTACAGAGTCAGTGACGACCTTTGCGAACTTCTTGGAATCGCTGTTAAGAATGTATAGGGCATTTTTTTTTTGATACAAGGGATAGAATGATAATCGATAAAAATGATAAGGTGTGGTGAAGATTGATTTGACGTGTGAAATGATTAACTGATTCAAGATACACGGAGCAGTAGGGTTTTGATATTGGTTAATAGAATTCTGCGCTCTGGTATCATGTGTGATGCTGTTGGGTACTTGTATGCTAATGAGTACACGTATGAGATACGTGTGACGTTTAACAGTTTTAGAATGCTGAGCAGGAGAATAAAAGCCGTGAGTAAAGCCGGACGTGGTCAATTACACGATGGTAATGGCGCCGGCGCTAAAAAGTATAGTAAACTGTGTATGGAGTGTAAGAAAGGAAGAGAAGTATGAGATGAGAGGGAGAGAGAGAGAGAGAGAGGGATGATAAAAAGAGACCAGGTGAAGAGTGAGGTGATAATAACAATGAGATTTTCTGAAGGATAATGTTGCACCTACCGGGTTCGGCAAAGGTGATGATCTCCGAGGTTCTCGCGTAGAAGTCATCAACGTCGTCCTGAGCTTCTTGAAAATCCTGGGAGGATGACGACGAGGAGGAGTATGACGATGATGATGCACGCTGATAAGTATAATAGGGTGTGCTAGTGGGTCCCTGTGTGGTTGTCCTTTCAGTGGGGGAGTAATCCTCATCCTGGTGAGGTGATCGATTACGTCCTGATGATGATCTTGGAAGTGGTGGCTGAGCCTCTGCCCTGTACAAGGTCTCTAGCGCGAGATATCTCGGCACGGAGGCCAGGGTGCGGTTCACGTCGGGCCTAGTCCTGAGTCCCAACTTGGTGAGGATCTGATGCTTGATGGCTTCGAGTCTGAGGTCATCAGGACTCGGGGCGTCCTTGACACCGGGATAAAGCGAAGAGGTGGAGGCGGATCCTGAAGTGGAGGACGAGGATGACGACGAGGACGCTGAGAAGGATGCTGAGTGATGATGCTGCTGTGGACAGCCGGGACAGGACCTGTGACCGCTCTGTCTTCCTTCTATCAGTGATGGCCCAAAGGACACGTGTAGCAAGATGGCGATAATAAATAATATTACAGTTGAGGTCCTCCCGCGATATTCCGGCTGGACTTCCGGTACTCGCGGCCATTTCCGCAGGGGCATCTCGGCGTTGAGTCACCTCCGAACACCGCCACCCCCTTCGACGACGCCGACGTCACCGACGTCGGCGTACCTAACCTCTGTCTCTCTCTCCTCTCCCACTGTACAAATTCTTCTTCTTCGAGTACGGGGCCAGCTCCTCTTCCTGATATCCTCGCCGAGCTCCTCTTCACGATTCTCACTATCAATCGAGTACACTCTGTCCTCACTATACTTGATAATGTTGTCAGTATCCTTCTTATCGGATCTCTTATCAGTGATATATTTGAGATTACTATCACGCACACCCGGTGCGTACTGATATCCTGATGATGATCCCTTATCGATATCCTCCTTGGGAATTTCTTCCCTTGGGACACTCGGTACCACCACCGCCACCACCTTGAGGCTACTATCACTAGTAGCCACCCTTGATTGAAAAACGCACCGAGAATCACGAGCACTCGTATCTCCCGCGATAATGATAATTTCAGATAACGATGACCAAGAAGACGATGATGGGGAGAAGGCATCCTCGCCTAAAACCCCCATTACCAAAGTCCCTTTGCGTCTTCCGAATCGATCACTGGGCCGACCCGCTTCTTCACACGGCTCTCGGCCATTCGCTCGCGCTCGCTCGCTCTCGCGTTATTTCGCATACGTGGCATGTGAATATTTATCACAATCGGTCTAAGCTCTACTATCGGTCACCTTGGTAATTATTCCCTCCACTAGCACGACCTCTTTCTCCCTTGGGGTCACCAGCCGAAATCCCCCTCTCCGACGATCCCAAAACTCCACGATAGATGCACGAGGACGCTGCTTCGGGTTGCGATCAGCTAGTACGGGGAATCCCCGTAATTTTTTTTACAGAAATTCCTTCTTACGCTGTGCTATCCTTGCTGCGAATAAGATTCTTTCCTATTGTCTTTATTTTTTAATTCATTTACGTCCTTGTGGACTTTCGCCGATACTCTCTCACGCGATTTTCTAACGATTCACTACTGGTAGGTGATTGCCCGGCTGGGAATCGGTACGTTTAGAAAACAATAATATTTAATTCACTTCCGTCATATTTAATACCCGAATCCTTGCTTAATTTATGAACATAATTACCTACGCATCGGATTAACGCGAATTAGAAAACAAGCGCATGCGTTCTCCATGCGAGAATTCCTTGTTTCCGGTTAGGAGATACCTTGCCGGTATCGAGGGGACATCCCATCATGTTCTCGAGGGGTCCTCAAGATTCATGTCCGCTGTCACTAGTGACAATTAGTTGATATAATTTAATTTAAAAAAAATAACACTTTCGAAAACGATATCCAAAGCAACGACAATCTCACGGCGATTATGTATTTGGAATGATAAAAGCCAAAAAAATTATTTTCTCATTTTTCGCACAAAATCCTTCAAGCAGCTCTCGTTATCGTTGTGACGTATTTATCTCATTTCTCCTCCTTCCCCCGATTTTTCTTATTTTCTTCCTGCGTCAAGCTTCGTGAAAGTGAGCGCCTAATTCCTGATAAACGGGAGACGTGGAATGAAAATTTCGAAAAAAATGTCAATGTCAAAAATTTCTCCCCCTCTCTTTTTGATTTTCTCTCTCTCTCTCTCTATATATATACACACATATATATATATATAGTCGCAAGCACTAGCCTCTCAATAAGACTCTCTTCGTTGAGGGATGGAGCCGTGAATATAGCCGAACGAGATAGTCGTTTTTAAAAGGCCTCAGTTTGAACGGCGAGGCACGCTTCTCGGAGTCGCGCCGGGCACTGAGGGACATCCACTACTAGAATCTACCCACCCACATTGCACGGACCAAGCCCGATGGCAGAGCGAGAGAGAGGAAGAGACTGAGCAGACGTACAAAGGGAGTAAGTGGGATGGATAGTCTGAAGTGAGTAAGAGTAACGGTGAGAGAGATAGTGTGAGAGAATACGAAGAAAGAAAGAGAGAGTAAGAGAAAGATATCCCTGACTGTATAGACTATAGAGAGTGAGAGAGAGAGAGAAAGAGAGGTGTAACCACACCGGCTAAACTCCAAGCCTGACTTTGTGTATCGGTGCTCCACTATAATGTGATAGAAGGGCGGGTATCGCTATAAGCCGGTATAGTGGAGTATAGTGGATATAAGACGTATACCGTATATAGAAGTTAAGTGTGTGGATAGGGACGCGCAGGCGTCTCAGGGTCGGATCGGAGGCGCAGGACAGAGCGACGACGATTCCGTCGAATCTCTTCCTAGCAGTCATCCTCCTCGTCTACATCCTCCTCTGTCTAGGTATACCTACGGAGTTATAATGCTGGCTAGTTTTATATACTATACCGGGTATCCTCCACGTCGACGTCCTTAACACTGTTCTGACCAGGATAGGGCAACTATGTGAATATATAGTACTATCAGAGAATTCTTGAACCACGTGGCTCTCGCGTGGTACAGCTTGACGTAACGGGGTACGAATCTTTAGAGATCTATGACAGCTTGGTCCATTTAGTCTGAAATTAATGAAATTTCATACGTGGCTTATAGTTAAGAACGCTGTGATTGATCCTCCTGGGACAAGTCTTGGGGTATGAGATTTCGGTAGTAAGATTCGTCTGCGCTCGATTTAATTGATGGTACGTACTAGGTATCTTTTAGTGTTTCAGGAGACGTGGGCTGAGTGTATTGGACTTTTCTCGATATCACTGATAATGTTTGCGGCTTGTGGGATGGATGAGTATGGGGCAAAGCCGAGCTCTAGCTGTAAGCATATTGATCAGGAGACGGTAGTTGGCCGCATGCCACGTGGTGATGCTGTGAGAGGCGCCGGTCTCTCCTCTTATTATGACCCAAGGCTTCCATCTTCGCTCCTTCCTTTCGGCAAGGATACGCGAATGGGGATATATCCATTCTCTTTGGATTCCTTGTCGTCTAGGATATCTTGGCGGAATTATTTAGATTACGCTGTTTCTTGCTGCCAGGTTAGTCTTTGGTGAGTCCTTCGGTGATGGGTCTTGTGCTGGGTGTGGGTCGAGTTCGTTGTTTTAATGGGAAATCGAGAAAAAAATATTTTATCGTATGGGCCCGTCCCTGGAACCACGTACCTTAAATTAAGACGTTGAGTTAACGAGCACACCCGCATCGCCGAGGTGCAAAAGGCGGCAGCGACGTCGACCCCACCGCTTCTTAAGTCGGCCGCAGGCAACCTTGGTCGAAATGAAAAAATTAAAAAGTCCATGCGTATTAAACGGTCGCGCCAGAAAGAGAACCCGCCTTCTTGGGTGGCTACCGGTTCCTTTAGTTTCACTCTTTCGCCGTGGTGCGCGTTCGAATCGTTTTTTTTTAAAACTCTCTTGAATTTACTTTTTTTTGCGCATCTCGTGTTTCCCTTAGAGAGTGAGACGGGAATGTAGCATAGTGGGATAACGAGATTTCGCGACGGTCGGTATTACAGATAATTACAGAACACTGCAATAGAAAATTGTGTACCGACAGAGGAAAGCACCTCTCTCGTGGAAACTTATCGTCTAAAGTCAATGACATACAAAATGTATCCAGAGCCTCGAAGAACAAAACTACTTTGCCGACCACGTAACTTTACCGACCGGCTTGCAATTGGCTCTGTCGGTAACACTTTTATCCTTTCGTGGTTCGGTTCTCGGCTTGAACACGTACGGCTCCCTGGACACAGGCGAATTCTTATGACGTTTACGTTTCAACTTAATTCAGAAAACAGCGTCCGTAGTTTACCAATTAGGATCATTCGTGATTTCATCTAATGGTCAAAAATCTCTACGTACAAAACGACTGAAACAAAATTTTGTTAATATGTATTCTCCTGAAACGCCGATGCATCCAAAATACAATACTCTGTATGCCGGTGCATATGTTAACATATGTTCAATGCATGTTCAATTTTATTAATCTTAGATCGACATTTCAGGAAAATAACCATTCGAGTTTTATTTTAATGGTATAGGCTTGTGACCATTAGGTGAAGCACGGGTACCCGTCTACTATAAGCATGGGTCTTTGACCCGACGTCGCGACGTCGTCCGTCCATGACTTTTTGTAAAATCTCATACGTCTCTTTTTACCATGGAGTCGATTTGATCTGTCCGGCCGGCATAGTTTTGCTACGTAGTCGCGCGCGCCCCGTCTGCTACGACACGTCGAGACGACGCGCGTCGGCGTCTCGAGAGCTTTCCACATGACTTACCAAACACAACAATGTTGTTTTGTCGCTGGTCATGGTCGCGGCGTAACTAGCCGGTGACATCTATCTATCCGGTATAGCCCCATCCATCCCTTCCCGCTATTTCGACACTTATATTTTCTAAGTCCCGCAAGAGTAGCATACGTATACTCCGAATGTTTAACCAGCATACGTGGCCACGTCTGAGTGTGCGAATTAGATTGATCTATTATTGTCTTGTCTTGTCTGGCTGTCGTCTCGCCCGCTGATTGGCACCAGGCAAATATTATCTTCCTAAAACCACCCGAATGCCGCCAAGCGACAGACCAGTCAGCCAGGCATTCCCGATCTCGGCCATCTTCCTCCAAATAAAATAAATTTTTTCTTCTGTATGCTCGTTACGTTAGCGAAAATAACACAGGGAAAAAAAGCATTACAAAAAATGCAAAAGAACACATACCAACGTCCATTACCCGCTAGCGCAAAAGTAAATTCACATTTTTTGTCTAAAAATAAAAATACTTTAATCAACTTACACGTCCATTCAAATATACAATTATCTCGACTACGTAATACATACAATCAGCCGTTACACTCTATATAAACCATGAAATTCCAACGAGATGATAATCGAACCACAATCGATAAGATCCTAACCTCAATTACTCGAGCCCAAAAAAAAAGATAAATATCCAAATCCGACACGAAAAACGAAAGCACATAAAATCCAATGCATTCCTGTTAGAAGGCAGTTTCGATGAGGTCAACCAAAGCCGCCGAAGAGGATCGCGCTGACCTCGACCCGGAGTCTGTGCCCGAGTTGTCAGAGACCTCTCTGAGTGGTATGGACGAACGTACGCGCTCATCATCAGCTCTGATTGTTCCAAGTGCATGCGAATGCCATTCGCCTTTAGGAGAAGGGAGCACACATTCGGAGTCCGAGGAAGAAGATGCGCGGCTAGGAAACAGCAGACTACGTATAACGTGGGCAAGTAAAACAGCAAACGGCGAAGCAAAATAACAGGACGTCATAAACAAAACAGCAATTAATACGATCATGGAATGATTAAACGGTCAAATACAGCGGCTAGGTCGAATCTACGTGCTACGGATATTCCGACGAGAGCGATGAATAAATTAAACGAAAAAAAAAGTCAAAAACATATTTTACCTCACAAAACCACGCAACCCTTTGCATAACAATAAAATTTTGACAATCGATCAAACAGCCCAACTCCGACCATACTAATTCCATATGCAGAATGGCCTGTGCCCTATTATCAATTATCCGATTATCAATCTGATAGCCATTCGGTTAGTCTGTCTGCCTGTCTGTCGTTACAGACGTCTGACTATTCTACCGTCCGTATGCAGTGTTATACGCCGGCAAGCCAGCAGTTGATTGAATGCGGATGTGCGTGCAGCAGAGGCAGCCAAGAGGGCTGTGGAGCGCGGCGTGCCCTGACGTTGTATTAAGGGAGCCCCCCCTCGCCACCCCCCCACCAACCGTGGGTACGGGTTGTCGGAAGGTGGTTTAGGAAGGGTGAATCGAGCGAAATTACAGAAGCCTTCACCCTCGCAACCCTCTTTTTACCTGGCCATAAGGGCAGATGCCTATCGGTGAGCGCACTTCCGGGAATTTTCGCGCAAATGCGACCCACAGACATCGTGGGCGTTGCAATGGTCTTCCGTTAGGGGTGGTACCGGTTTTCGAATGGGGATGAACGTTAACCTCCCCCCGGACCTCGAATAGCTCGTCTGTCAATTTATGCATCCCTTACCGGGAATCAAACCCCATAGCCTGTTAAACCAGACTTATATAATACAATTTTACGGTACCTTATATATTACCCATAACACACCATTCGTGCTGGTAAGATATCAAAGGTATTACCAGGAACCAGCAAACTACCCTTAGTTAACAGACGTGACCTTTGACTCACCAGGGAGTGGACTTTTAAGAAACGATTAGATCCCACGTCCGTTCATACTTAACCACGTAACGTGAATCACTGTCACACAGCGTCGCGACGTCTATCTGTAAGGAAGCGTTGAAATGAAAAAAAAGTTACGTGGCCGTTTCGTAATTAAAAAACCTATGGGGTTCACATATCTATATGTCACCCGTTGTGCAGTCCGGAGAAGAGTGTACGTTGGTAGCTCTACCTACCCCTTAATCTCAGTAACAACGGATAGGTGGCTACTTTATACTTAGGCTAGCTCTAAGGGAGGTATTACGGGGTTACTAAAGTATTGTATGGCCTCCCTAAGCCCCATAAGGATAGCCCTCAGGCACGCACCCCCGTTATCGTGCGTATGCACTTTTTTCGCTGGTGCGTGCGATGCAGCCCTATGCCCTAAGGGGGCATCGGGTAACACGGGCAGCCAGAGAGACAACCATACACCATATATATATATATGGTGACGTATATCTATACCAGTTTTGCATATATGTACCTTGTGCATATATGTGTGTATATATATATATACCACGTGTACGAAACTGCTCAACAGTAAGCCGAGGCTCATTAAAATGGCTAATCAAGCCAGTGCACCCGGTCGACTCTCCATTCATATTGTATTACCTCCTTCTCTTTGGTACCAACCCCTTAAAATTGCAAAACCCCTAAACCAATATAGACAATTCCTTGTCAGTACGGATAAGGTCGTGGGGTATCGTTAGAAAATTGTATTGATAAGCGATGATTGATTATTGATAAGAGATCGATTAATTAATAATTAGTGCGTATGCGTTATGGGATGATTAAATATTTTTATTAGATAACGAGAATGCCCGCACGTAATATCGTCATGATCGACGCCATCGACGCCGCCACCATTAGCGCCGCGACGGTACCTCACGAGCCGAAGCCAGACAGCTCGAAATATCACACCAAAGTTAAATCAAGAGATACCAAGAGCGGTGTGCTTGGTGGGGATGCTGCGGAATTTCACCCTCGTATTATAAATGGCGACGGTCGCTTTTGACCGTGGTTGAAAAAAGAAAAGGATTGATTAAGGTTAATCTTGATTCTGATTAAATCAAAGAAGAATTGTGAATAATCGTGAGAAATATTAAGGGATGTGTGGTTAAACGCACTCGTGTACAGGGAGAGATATTTTTTCATTTTTTTATTTTTTTTTTTTATTTAACAAAGATAAGATTTACCTCAACCCGTAAAAAATGCATACATATAGGTTGCACCCCCTTTTATTATTCGACGACTTTATTCACTCTTTTTTTTTAACCTTCCTTTCTTTCCCTCTTGCTCTACCACTCGGTGCATCGAGGGTCCTCGTAGTCAAGAAGGACAGCTAGTAGCGCTCTGGGGGCACTTTAACGAAATACCAGTGCACCGGGACACGAGCAATGCACTTCTTGCTGTCGGTGCTTGCTCACTCGTAAAATGCAAATCCGGGCATAATGGCGGTCCTCTTTTAACCGTAGGGCACTTACGACGCCGGCCGAATGGCTCGTAAAGGCCGTCCACTAACCGGCGCCCGCTCCTGGATTGCTATCGTTTTCTGTAAACTTCCCTCTAAGCTTATACCGTAAGGACCCGAGTCACGTTGCACCGGGTCAATGCAGTTACGTCAAATTATGTCAATGCAAATGCACGGAGGAATTAAATACAACTGTACGAAGATTGGGAACATATATGTATATATAGGATATAAGTAGTTTTTAACTGGCGACATACTAAGACTGCACTATATGTGTGTATATGTATATATATATATATGAATGCAAGTATAAACAAAAACAATATACGTGAATGAGGAATTCCGTTGAGTGAAAAAAATTAAACACATTGTATACAGATGGATCTCCGAGACGTCAAACGTCGAGAGGTTATCGTGCGGAAAGAATTCGGCAAAATCGCAATGCACAGACAGTAACGTAAGTGATAGAGAGAGGGGGAGGGGTATATCTAAATGAGAGGCGAGAACAAAAAAATTTATCTTTGTATAAAAATAACTGGGCGCTAGTACACGGAGAGAAGTTTTCATAAGATTTTTCTTATGAAATTCGCGATAATAAAAGTTACCGTAGAAATCGCTGATCGTGGGACATCGTTGCCATTTCATTACATATTACTTATAACACGCGATATTTTGAATGGCTACAAGTAAATTTTACAGTGCACACGGTAAATATTGTTATTTGCTACTTTGATTGTCTTCCACGGTAAATTAATCTGACTCAATGTAAAATTTTCTGTTGTTTAAAAAAAAAATCTGATGTAATCAAAAATCGATTAATGTTTTCACACCATTGTAAAACGTATGGTGCTATTTAGGAGCATTGCATCGGTTGAAGTTAGCTCATCCATTTGATCACTACGTTAGAAACCATATTCAGACTGTTCAATGAACGTACATATATTAATTTGAATTATACTATTCGAATATTAATTTCTAATAATCTACAGGTATGTGAGAGAATAAATAAAACGAATAGAAATAAATTGAAAAAAAATTTATGAAACCAACTTCGAAAGAAAAGAAAATTAGAAAGACGATTTATTACCAGATTTTACAGTAAAAATTTTCGAAGTGTTCAAAAAAACATACAATAAAAAATCACAATCTTTTTCGTGGTTGGCTCCGCTGGCTCCAGAGGTACGAAAAGAAACGATGATTTAGAGGTTAATTTTAAACAAAAAAATTCTCTCCGCGTATCGTGTGTGGTAATGAAAAAGAGAAGCAATATAAAAAAAGCCGAAGAATCCAACCTCGCACGTGCCATATCTATTTAAAAAAAACCGTGCTATCCTTGTTTATTTATCAATTAAATGCGATAACCCCGCCGACCAATTGTTAATTATAATATACGAAATTTAGGTTATGTTAAGTTAGGTTAGGTTGGATCGGAGTTATTCAAAAGGAAAGAAAACAAAGTAAAAGAGAGCCTGCCGAACGGCAAAGACAAACAGTGTCGAGAACGTCTGGGCGAAACTGTCGCGAGCGACAGCGTCCCTAGTTCCCCCTCTCCGCCCCACCGCCCCTCCTGCGCGGCGTCACGACGTCCGTCCGTGCATCTAAGATCGTATGAACGATGCACGATTCTTACACACTAAGCTTCCCGTAGTCTTGACGTACTGGTAGATGCCTATAATAACACACGCAATAACCCAGCCATCGGTAATACAGGCTTAGGAATACCGCTATACGTGCATATTGGCAATACACGAGAGAGAAAGAGAGAAAGAAGAAAAAGGATTAATGAGCGTGTGAGTGGGAGAGAGACACACTGAGTATAACACTCTTTGGTAGCGCACGACTGGCTATAGGTCAGTCCTAGTATCTGACCGGGCTTATTAATCGTCTCA
>JARPRH010000040.1:24921-39421 GCA_031763665.1 Calameuta haemorrhoidalis | reverse complement strand
GAGTATAACACTCTTTGGTAGCGCACGACTGGCTATAGGTCAGTCCTAGTATCTGACCGGGCTTATTAATCGTCTCAAAAACATGCGACACCCGCAAAATTAACGACGCTCATACGCCTATTTCTGCCGTGCTGTATCGACGACGTCCTCACGTCGATTGTCTCCTCGATCTGCCAAGTCGACTGCTTTTATCCGGTAAGAACGTCCAACGCTGTTGCCGTACACGTTCTCTGGACGAACACAGAGAAAAAAGAGTAAAAGAAGAGGTGGGAGAAATAATGACAAGATATTAAGAAATAAATTCAAATTTCGCGGTACTGCAGACTAATTCGATTCTTAGCTAGTATCGATCATATAGAATCGATTCTCAATCGCGATATAATCGTCGCACCGAATGTTTCACATCGATCGATACTATTTAAACGATTATCGATAATCGATACGTAATACGATTGATAATGAAAATTCGTATATTCTTATCGGCGACTGTCCAGCTTGTGTGTATAAATTAAAGTGCAGCTGATCTCTGATATGGCAAGTTTGAATTATGCAATTGAGACAATGTCGTTTGGTATTCATTTAATTGATACTCCCAGAATGCATCTGGAGGTCCAAGACGGGCACGATGCACCACTGCTGGTTGCATACTATGTTGCTGCACATTCGCCGTGCGTACGGGAGTGAGTGAGGGAGAATGAGTGTGTGTATGTGTGTGAGAGAGAGGAGAGAGAAAGAGAGACAGAGAGGGAGAACGCAGGATTGCTTTGGCTTAATCGGGCCCTGCACTTTGATTAATGACTCGTTTAAAAGTAAAGCCAGTACATTGTAGATAATTCGATAAACGATCCGAGAAGCGCATGCGAGGGGCAATAGTTCTTGGTCAAACGTCGCGGCAGACAAACAAGTCGCTACGGTGTCTTCGTTGCAATATAGAGGCGTCGCGACGAGGATGCATCTCAATCGTGGACATACGTACAGGCCACCGGCTGAAAAAGGCGATTCGCTTTTGGCATTGCCCTGGTCCAATAATATGACCAACTCTTGTGTGTATATATATATATATGCATTAACAAGCGTATATATATATATGTATTAACAAGTACATATGCTTGTATATATACACATATGTATAAGACCAAAGGCATCCAGATGGCAAGACTGTCATCCGCCAATGACTTATGCAATTTTCGTCGTATCCAAATAATGCATAAGTTTCGACGTCGTTTGCTCCTTCACAGTGATTTATGCAATTGCTTTGTATTAATTTAGTCAAATTATCATTTACCTACCAGCGTTACTTCTGACGAGAGACGCTCGACGTCGACGTTAGATCAGCGATCTTCCGATCTTCCTTCGATAGCAGCGACGATACCGACGGCAGGACGTTGCAACGTTAATGGAAAAAACACACGGGTCACGACATCGAACTCGTGGTGGGGCGATGTCTTTTTTACGAAAAACCGACGTCATTTGCAAAATGATAAGCCTCGAGCTATTTAATGGATCCACGCCTATATCGACGTCTTCGTCGAATGTCGATAGCGTGCATCGAGTTAGTTTTTATTTTTATTTTCTTCGATGCTACTCGTCTTCTTTTACTTTCTCTCTCTCTCTCTCTGTCTCCATGTGTATATATATATTTTTCACTCTTTATATTTCCCATCTCTCTTTTCCTTCTTCGTCTTTTGGATTACACCGAATTTGCTCGATGCTATTATATCGACGTCTTTGACGCCAATTACCCTACTGCATGGTGATGCCGAATCTCACGTCACCAATCGAATTTGTCATATCGGAGGTGGCTGTATCTGTCGAGTAAATATTTTGAGGTCGACCTCGTATAAATGCAGTGCTCCTTTTCTTTGCCCGTTAACGAAAGCCGTATTCGCTCGCCGAGACATTGTACGTGAGTACAAAGAAGAGAGAAAGCGAGTCCGAAGACCTTGTAAATTCTTAATTTAACTACAAGAGAAAAATAATAAACAAGGACAACGGTTAGTCGGCTGGATGGCCGATTAAATAAAAAATGAAAAAAAAAAAATTGAAAAATTGGAACTTATCGCCATTGCAAATTTCACAGTGATTTATGCACGTTTAATCTTTTTCTTTGCCAATCGTCTCCAATTAAAATTCCCGCCAGTTTCTTCCCTCTTCGTTATACGGCTAACCCTGTTAAACTTTAGCGTTAGCGCCTCTTGCGCTTTACGAATGTAACACGTAGTATATATATCCATAGATATACGCACACGGTTATCGTGTCATGTGAAATATACGTAGTAGTCCTCATGTTCATTCGTAGTGATTATCGTTACCTTTTTTTCTTTTCTTATTTTTTTTGTCGAAAAACCATTTATTTCATCGAATAAATATTCTTCTATCTATCCATTCTACCTAGGAAGTACACGTTATACATATAAGTATTTTTTTTCATCGGATACTGAGTACATAATTCCATTAATATTATACACTGACAAAACGCGGGATTTTATGATTTGGTGGTTCACGAGAGGACAAGGGGGGCGGTAGGGGGAAGATCGGTACGAAGGGGGGTATAAGAAAAATTTATGGACGAGGAACGGGGGGAGAGACGAGGGAATCGAAGGAAAAATAAGGAACGATACAAAGAAAAAGAATGATATAGCCGAGCGGCTGCTTATAAATTAATATTGTTAAATTCGTCAAATATTAAGAAGCACAGGAACAATTCTTCGTATCGATGTAATTTCTTCTAAGAATAAGGCAAATGGCTAGTGGTGAGGGACGCGTATGAAAGAGCGAAAAACGAAAGGAGGAAAAATAGCGAGAAAAGATTAAATCCAAAAAGGACTGTAGGAACCAGTGAAGTAAATTAAAAAAAAAGTATGCTAAGAGGGGGTGAAGATAATTGGGGAATTTTCGTATAAGGCTTAAAAATAATTAAGCGAAAAGAATTGATAACGGTGAGTTTTTAAGCGATAACGGACCCACGGCCGGTCACACATTTGAAATAGGTTAAGTATATATATATGTAAATGTTTATATATATACCTGTTTTATATATATGTATGAGAGTGGTTTGGCAGGATAAGGACTGGGTCAGGGAAGGGTTGGGGGTTAGTGATAAGCAGATCTAGGGCCCCCCCTCTCCTCCCGCGCCGCGATTCCCGCAGTAACTACGTGATTGCCCTCGAAAATTGATTGGCCATTGTTAACTTATTCGAAATCGTCGATGTTTCAAAAATTTATACGGCGTAGAATTTTTTTTAAAGACGTCTGAAACAACGGCAATAACTCTGTGCTTGAGGGAGATTGAAACGCGTGACGTAATGTCATTGTCATTTATCGCACGCGTATATACGGAAAAATACCGAAACGCCAAGTTCGTTAAGGCTACACGCTGTTATTGCCGACGGACGTCGTCTTACGGCGCGCTTATTCTCCTTTGATGTCCATTGACTTTATTCATTTATTTTATTTGCTTTATTATTTATTTGGACAAACGCACAGAGAGACGCGCGCACTTACACAGTCAATATAAGTCACGCATAAGATCGGTCGCAGTACGCGCAAGCACGCGGGAGCGACAAGTGTCACGTGCATAATTTGCAGAAGGATGGGAGAGAGGGAGCGGTGGGGAAAAGGGGGAGAGGAATTTGAGCTAAATTAAACGAGACACGTGAGACAAGAAAAGAAAATTGCGGGTTGGGTGGGTTTGGGTTAAAAATTGTGTAATCGTTACGATAGAAAAGAGAAGACAAAAAAACGTAATCACTGTACACCGAGATCTTCAGACCACCGGCACGATTGGCGAGGTACGCATGCGCGAACTAGGGGATTCCCCGGTGTTGCCGATAGTAGCGCGCCACCGTGCCGGTGGCGCTTTAAAAATAATACCGTGACGCTAGGAACTATTCGCCTTGCCATGGAAACGCCCATATACACCTCGATGGGATAATTATACCTCGTGCTTGAAATCTTAGTCGATACACATTATCGATCACGCTACGTATCTGTGTCCTTAACTGTCTGACTCACCTGGGTCAGACCCTATCCCATAGCCAAATCATAGTCGACCTCTTCGAGACCCACCCCAAGTCCCATTACTCAGCCCGACCCCCTTTTTTTTTCTATAAACACATTCGGCCTACACACACACACAAGGCACTTTCAGTCTACGAGAAAATTCGCGCGGCTTTTTAATTTTCAATACCGTCCATCTATATATACGTGCGGTCGCAATCATTGACGACCTCGTCATCGTCATTGGTCCATGGTCCGCGTAATCATCACATCACGATCCTGTACGAGGGATTGTTCAATCTTGGTCCAGATAACGGATGCTGGTCATTCTGGCTGATGAACCTGCTGATATCCGATGATCCTCTTCGTCCTGATGATCACGATGATCTTGACCGATTGACTATGAGCATCCGCAACGCTCCACCACCATACCCGGAAGTCGCGAGAAGACTATCTGATACTCGTTGTCGAAGTAGAGCATCGTGATTTCGGATAACTTCCGGGGCGCACAACAAGGACCCGTGTTATTCGGCGGTTCCGCCAGCGAGACTATGTGCGTGTTCGGATACGCTGGGAGAAAGGCCATTGGACAGTCACCCGAGCAGTAATTCGCGTCGTACCTGGAATCAAAAAAAGGAGGAAACCTGGTTTGCTTAATCCTTCAATCGAATCGTTGTAGATCGCAATTGATCGCTAATCAGGAAGAATTTTTCTCGTTGGCCTGAACTTTGGAAATTAAAAGTTGTTATATTTCTCGGGAATGCCATAGCGAGAAGTATCTATATGTATAGGCACTTACGTGCACAAGACAATGATAGACATACCGATCTTCCAAATCACAAACGGATTCACCCCTTTCTCGAACGATTTGCATCACGCACAGTGAGGTAATTTTTTAACGACGCGATATATGAATATGATCCAATGAATTTTTTTCTTTAATTTTTCTATCAATTATTTCTAACCTAAAAATGCATCCTTTACAAAGGCTACAGGTTATTGCGAACGAGATAGGAGACTCACTTCTTAGGCGCGATGATCCAATCCCATCCGAACTTTTCGAAGTCCACAGTGAGCTTGTAGCGGCAGCACCGTGTCTCCTGACTCGAGTCATCGCAGTTCAGACCCACGTTCCTCTTGATCCTGGCGCCATGCCTCGAGTCCAGCTCCTGCGTCTGAACCTCCAGATAGGGGGCGTACTCGGCGCCAGGATTGGTCTCGACCAGACGGACGTTCCGCCGATGACCCGGAGAACCGATCTTGATGGCGACGCCGAGGTTGTCTCGCGGATGTTTGAACCACTCTGCGACCATTCGCCTGAGCTCGATGGTGACCCACGCTCCGCACCTTCCACGAGGTCTTATGTGTTTGGTGGTGAGGGGGGGTCCGAGAAGGGAGATACCGCTCTCGGTGACACCGCGGAGGATCCTCTGCAGAGTAATCGTGACTGGTACTTCAGCGTCGGTGCCCTCGTGTGAGTCGCCCTCGTTGTCGCCCCATATCCAGAGTGACAATTCAGCCCTGGTCACACGATGCTGGACGATCTTGTCTGAGAACTTGAAGTACAGAACGTCCAAGCTGCCCTTAGAGTGTCTCACCCTCTGATCTGTAATCAAAATATTTTTTCGAAATTGGTAGTGAGGAAAAAAATTTTTTTTCAACGCTGTACAGTTGGATGGCCTGTGCGCATGCGTCGATACGGATAAGGACAAGATAAGGAAAACACACGGCATTTCATGGAGGACGTTACGCTATTCAGGACTCGTACGAGGAACCGGCACCATATGAGGATGCTGGATGGACCCGTTATAGTTCAGCCGCTTCTTTGATGGGGAACGACATCATTCTTCGCGGAAGGGACATGATTTCTTGGGTGTGTTGTAACAATGCTGGATGCTGCGTTCGAATTGGTCCATTAGATGAGAATCGATTTCAGGTATTGGATAAGATCGGATGCTGTGCTCGAAGATTGATTTAGATTCTTTGACTGATTGGACTAGAGAATTGTCCCCGGTTTTCCTACAGGAATCCCGTGTATCTTTGTACGGTTCATCCACTTTGTCCGCGACAAGGCCACGTGTAGATAATTAAATGCCCGTCGGATTCTTAATGAGTATCGCACTTGGAAAACAATGATGATACGAGGTATTATCTTCGTGGGCTCTCTATAAATAAGCTCGCGATAATTGATACGGAACGACCTCCGTCAGCCGGTTAACTGCACTTTTACACTATCTCCCAGTTCTTTAACTCTTGCGCGCACTCGAGCGTCTTTCGCGCGTACTTCTATTGTGAGATTCAGTAATAACAAAAAGAAAAAAGCTAAAGAAAAAAAGTCAGCAGCCAGGAAGTATCAGAACGTCAAATCTTGAAGGGGAATCCACGCGTAATACGAAGACATCGCCAGATAAGTTCGGCTGGCAAAGATCAAAGAGTGTAGAGGAGCATAAAAGTAGAGGGAGAGAAAGAAGTGGAAAAAAAGAATAATAGAATAAAAGCAAAAGCAAAAGGAGCGGCCATAGAAGGAGGAGCGCGAGGTGCATTCCTCGATTCTTGGTAATGGGGGTTCGATGGACGAAATCGAAGGTCGCCCGTAGCGAAAGGGTGTAGGATGAGGAGGGTCAGACATGTCTGTATGTCAGTCCATCGGCTCCTTCGGTTCCTTGTGTCCGAGGTCATAGTCTGGCCGGGCCAGCCAATCGGGGGAGAGAACACTGGAACAGAAGCCCCTTGCGTGAGTCTAGCGATACTCCCCGCTCTATACCAATACAGCTATTCGCCAAGAGCATTGAACCCCAAAATTAATGTTGTAATGCACTTTCATCCCCATTCCATTGTTCCTTCCTACCAGCTACAATTCCCATTCCCATAACATACCTTTACTTCTATTACCCGCTCGATATCTACCGTGCTCCTCCTAGACGGGGATTCCCCGTAATTTTTCACCCGACAGTCTCATCTCGATTCAGTACACGCCCCTTATGTCTCTACGAAACCTGACGTGTCTCATTAAGAAGGTACCTTTACCACGTTGAACAAACTAGTCCTGCAAGAATGGATAACTCGGAAAAGCAGATCCCTCGTTGACTAGAATCGATCATCACGTGACGGTTCTCTCGGATAACTTTTTCGTGATGACCGAATCTGACCGACGAGACATTTGGTTTTTCGAGTTATCAGTCCTGTAATAGTCGGTCGGACGTATGAAAGTGTACCTGTAAGGTCACCATGCACATTGAGCAAAAAATTGACCAATACTTTTGCGAAAAATCTTACCGTTCAATCCCACGTATATCCGAGTACGTACTTAACCGCCAAATACGGGAGATACGTGGCGCCACGGACGAGAGAAAAAAAAAGAGGCGGGAACGAAAGGTAAATTCAAACGAGAATTAAAGCAACTCAAGATCCTGTAGACCCGTGCGTTACCAGAGACATTAAAACCGAGCGTGCTAAATAATTGCATCGCGTGACGCAATCGATGCAACTTGCGAGCGCACCTCGACGACAATAACTCCCATGAAATTCGCATTTGGGTCACGCGCCTTACGAGTGTCACGGAGTACTGTGGTTAAACGTCTTTTTTTCGTTGGTCCACGTGCGGATCCTCGCGAAACTGCGCGCGCATCCGATGCGCGGGAAATTCAAAAATCACAATTCCTCGTAGAACCTTATACCCTGCACACTTTTCACGTACGAAACTGTACGAAAATTATTATCTCATTTCCTATCACCGCTCGACTCGACTATCACCAAAAAATGAATCCCACTCGAGAGTTCAACGTCGTCCACGTATGAGAGCCTCTGTCGACGCGGCGCCTGTCTGCGAGTATGCTGACCGCAGTTCCTCTATCAACCGTCATTATTCACTGGCGTTATATATCCATTTCAGATTTATTAATTTCTCGCGGATTAAAAGCAGGGTTCGTGTCAGTGCTCCAAAGTGACATGTATTGTCGTTAGAAGGAGGGTGACGTCTTATCATCCCTAGCGGTCATCCCTATCGAATATGCACTTAGCAATAACCCGGAGGGATTCGTATATCCACGTGCAACGTGTGTGCACATATGCAACACGCTCGGATTACATATGGCCGCAGAGTAAAAAGTATTTTTTTTTTTTATATAGTCAATTGACGGGGCTCTAGGGGACGCGGGAGGGTAGGAGGAGACCAGTACGATGATACCAGAACATTCGGAGGACTTGACCTTGATGACAAATCACTGGAGAAAAGTAAAAGACAGTTTTCAGAGATTATGCTAAAACGTGCTATAATTCAAGATCGTTCATAATGTTGATGGCTCATTGATCAGATCTAGCAATCATTGATTAAGTGCATAGATCACTCATGGCCAATGGACCATTTATTAATAACGAGACTGTTGCCTAGGTCAAACTGATACAAGACTTTGTCTACGATATATGTATAAATCTTAACCGGGCTGTAAACCGGGCCGTGACCTTCGGTGCCGATTAAGTCTGCGAGGATCCAAAAATTTTCATATGAGAAATCCTAACGACCGGGATACCCGAGGCATTATTTTCTCACGGAAGAGCTAAGAGAATATTTTGAAAAAAAAAAGTTCAAGAATTACGAAGAACCACTTGGCAGCTCGTAATCGGCAATAGATGATGTAAGCTCAAAAAGGTTATCCGAAAGAATATGAAAAATGCTCAAAGACTCGTTCGCTTGGTAATTACAAGAAAGATGAGGTTGTAAAAAGAAAGTACAAAATTTAAAAAAAGGACACAAACTGACCAACTTTCGAGTATCGATGAAAATTTTGATAACGGATAAGGGATAACAAATAAGGGATACCCGTGACTTGGCGCAAATGTACATAGTCATACGCGACACTTTGGCATATTACACGCGTGATAACCCTTGACAAATTCACACAGCACGAGTCTTCTATCGTAGACAAGTATCGCGGGGCTGTTGCGCAGGACACTGGATGAGAGTCAACGATAAGGTTATTATCGTTTACTCGGCACAAGTAGACGGAACATATTTCAAGAGTATATAGAGACGTCGCTGTTAGGACCCACGAGTCTAAAGGGGAGTTCACAGACGCGGTAAAAAAGGGCGGCCAAAAAGTGGACTAAAAATGAACGGGTAGAATTTCCAAGAAAATACCGAGTTCACAGGAGAGCAAAAAGCCCGTGTCGCCGGCGACATAAAGATCGTCTGCTAGCAGAAGAGCGTTTACGAGAGAACATACGTGGCCTGCCGATTAACATACGTACATACGCATCTATGCACAATACACGTGCGCGCCTACGTGCGTATGGGTTATACGAATATAAATGCCCGGTCGGTAAAACAGAGCCGATCCCTCCAATAAGAAAAAGCAGCTGCGCAGAAACGTGCACCGACCGCTCACCTTGTGTAATGTTAAGCGACTGAGAATGAGATACGTAGTCACTGAGTTAGAGACTGACTGACAGACTGACTTAGTGACTTATTGACTATCAGTACTCATGGAAATCTATTATATACATCGATGACTCAATGACTTACGCGGTTGAGCGAGGGCAAAGACGCTTTCGGTTTTGGCAGCATAATCGTCGTACTCCTCGTGATGGCTAATGCCCGGCTCCAGACCCTGAGGTTGATCAGCCTGCATCCCGTACATGTCCATGAGCTTGGAGATGGGTGGGATCCTGGGTGGTGCACGTCCAGTCATATTAGGCGCCTGCTTCAGTCCCAGTTTACTTAATATTTGCTCCTTGATCATCTCCAGGCTAAATGCGCGTATCTCCTCGTGTATGCGACAAGTGTTGCAGCCCCCGTTACTTGCGTCGACTACGAGACGGTGGGTACTGGTCAGGAGGCCGACGGGACCGAGGCCGTCTAAGGCCCCGAGAATTATCATAGCGCCGAGGATGACGTGTTTCCCGATCATCATCTTGCCGATCCGTCGCTGGGATTCTGAGGAGGCGGGATCGTTGGGAGCGGGAGGGAGTGGGGAGAGTGGATTAAAATTAAGGAAATTATTTTTAGGCGATTTTTAATTTCTCTCTGTCTTCTTCCTTCCTTGTTTCTTCTTTTCGTCGTATCTTCTTTCACCGACACTTCCACTTCCCTTTTTCTTCTTCTGTTTCCTGTATACGCGGCGAGCGGACGTGGACGTCTCACTCATCCGACGTCAACTCGATCGTCTTTACCGATCTTTGTTGTTATTATTATTATTACTTTACAGATCCTCCTCCAGTACGTTTATCTCGAGGAGAACAATTATTTTTATTCTTATCATTAACGATCAATTTACCGATCTCCTTATCGCCGTATCGACCGATCGCGATTTAGCGCACACTTATTATTCCCAAGTTTTTTGATATCCTCGTGCAAGAAACACAGTGCGAATTGTCTTTCACGAGTATTTAAGAATTTTTACGTGTCCCTATGTTAAACGCACACTGTATATATCTGGTGTGCTAGAAGTACGTACATACGTGTCTGTCTTTCACTGTAAAGCGTGACTGACTGCGTTACTACCGGACACCAGTATACACGCGCGGTAATCATAGATATAGAAATAGAAGAACCGAGATGAAAAAAGAGGACGGAGATGAAGAAGTCAACGACGGCGATAACGATTTGAAAAAAAAAAAAATTAACAGAAATTCAAACAAAATTATTTCAAACTACTAACGACTATCCTCTTTATATCTCTTTAGACTTTTCCTTTTTTCTTTTACTTTATTTCCTCCTCGCACCTTTGACAGACTTTTCTCAATTCACAGACAAACGTTCGCACGGCATTCGCGAGCGCACCGCACCACTAAATATATCATCGTACATTCTCATTTTGTCCCACGTCACGCGTCCACACACATCGTACATAGGTGTACGTGAGTACTCTTCCCTCCGCCGCTTCACACTTCAAGAATAACTTCCACTCGTCGTTTACAGGAACTTTGTCAAATCGTAATACGATGATTTCAGGAGTCCGTGTCAAGAGCCAATTCAAATTTCCCGCCAATCCGTTACCCACTATCCGTACGAACTTTCCTCCGCACACGGGTCCTCCCACCAGGGTCTGTCTCCAGGCGTGCAACAATGACAGTATCAAACAGGAACAAACGGCGTGTCAAGAGCCAATGCAGAGTCTGGTATAAAAATCGCGTGTCCGTACTTCACTGTCGAGATTAATACGAACGAGAGAGAGAAAAAAGATCTCAAAGGCCTGAGAAGTCAGTCGGGGTTTGAAAAAAACGACTTTTGCGATTCTCGATCGCTTCGCTCGATTTCTCTCTCTTTTTTTCTCTCTCTTGACCACTGTCTCTTTCCCTCTCTCTTTCTCTCTTTCACACGTACATTCTCTCTCTCTCTCTCTTTCTCCCTCTCTCTTTCTTCCCGGCAGCTCTCTCCTCTTTCTTTTTTTCTTTCTCTCTCTCTCTCTTTCTCTCGCACTCTCTTATCTCTTAATAAAACACATCTATCTATCTATCTATCTATCCCGTTCCGTGGGCCACCACGAGAGATGCTAAGAGCTTGCTGGCCTGTCAAGCACTGAGTCAGGAGGCGCGCGTCCTCTCCGCATATATGTTGAGGAGACCTCCTCCTCTTCACTCTTCTGTATCTTACGCATTCGCATGTACCCACATAGGTGGCTATATAGCTAACCCTCTCGTTCCTGATACACCCCACCCTTCGTTTAGCCAACCATCTCACTCCCCACCCCCCGTGGCTCCTACCACTCCTCCTTACCTCTTTCACCTTGCGTACCTTCGGTAGATTCGGCTGGACAACCGTGAGCGCATCCCTTGATGCCAATCTGGTATATCTTACGTAGATATTCGGATACATTAAATATTAGATTTCTTCCAGCTGATACCAGGTAC
This sequence comes from Calameuta haemorrhoidalis, assembly GCA_031763665.1. NCBI lineage: Eukaryota > Metazoa > Arthropoda > Insecta > Hymenoptera > Cephidae > Calameuta > Calameuta haemorrhoidalis. The sequence goes on along the minus strand of JARPRH010000040.1, from coordinate 27,574 downwards.
CGGGTTCATCTGGCGAACGCTTCCGGTGCGACCTTCCAGAGTTGCTGCTTACTTCTGGTTACACCTGGTATAATCCAAATGCTTGGTACCCGCTTGTACGTGATACCATAAATATTAAACTAAGCTTATGACAGTTGATACCGATTTTTGGACCATCCGGAAGTTTCGCCTGGTCCCAGGACTGGAGCAGGAGCTGGCGTCGGATAGGCGACGAAGAGGAGCTGCGCAGGGGGGAAAAATCAACGACTAGGAGGGGTTGAAAGAAATTTATCAAAAATATTCAAATGGCTTAGCAACGCCGATCGCTCGTGTTGTATTCAGAATTCAGGAACACCAACTGGGACCCGATGGACCACATGCATTTATGCATTCTCGAGGTCAATCCAATGCAGTGTTACTATCGAATGATCGGTCAACATCAACACGAATATTTCGCAAGCCGAGCGTTACCCAAATTTACGATGATCGCATGAAAATCAAATTGTTCGACTAAATTTGTTATGCGGTCATTCCTAATGCAATGAGAAAAGAAAAAATAGAGAAAGAATAAAAGAGAGAGAAGGGTCAGGGAGCGGAGAGCAAATGAGAATGATAAAAATCCACTCTCTATTTGCTACAGTTATATACCTGAATTATTCCTTGAATTGTCTTACCGATTACTTGCCGATCACAATCGATATCGAGTCCACGTGCACGCGAGAGAATCGAGTTCAAGCCGTGCGAAATATATCAACGTGAACTTTCGCCGAAGCTGTTTTCTGATCGGACAATAAATGTGGGTAATTAGGTATACAAATGAGAGTTTAAAAATAGAAAAAAAAAGAATGAAAGGTATTAAAGAAAATACGTAAGCCCCCTCGTGGGCCACCCTCAAAATAATTATATTTTCCATTGGTTATTATTATTATTATTATTACCACGTTACCAGCGTCCCTCCTCTCTTCGGTCCATGGACCAATCCTCTTCCCCCTCCCGATCCTCCGACCAATTCTCTCGTTAATCCTCATTCTCTTTTTTTTGACCTCTTCCCTTTTCTCTTGAGTTCGACCGAGACTCTTTTTCACGGCAGCTGATTAGTCCGGGCCAAGCCAATTAAGCACGATAAGATGTTTAATAAACACGCGAACATCGTGATGCACTATCTCGCGTTATTCGCGGCTATCCTTATCAGTGTCGGCGGTCGTTAGAACTGACAGCGAGGTCGAAGGCCCTCCTTTCGTTGTTCGTTGGTAACGGCCGTCATTAATTCCAATCTGTCAATATTTTTTATTTATCTCCTTCTCCCTCGAATCCTTGGGTGCGTTCCCGCCCATTGCAACGTACGCGACACGTGTCGACTATCGGCAGCGAGGATACACTTGGCATTGACGGGCTGGACCCTGAGAAGATGCCACCTTCTGGATCGGGACCTAGATAGCCGAACTGATAGTGGATACCATACGAGGGAACGAGACGAAGAGTGTTCTTGGTGCATCGAGATGAAACCGATGACTTTTCTAAGTTCCCGTTATCTCTCTTTACCATGTGCTTGCCCCACGCGTCGCTTCTACCCGTCTGTCAACGGGGCAGCCGGTTCAGTTAGTGCAGTTGCAGCAGGTGGCCCAAGGGGCTTGATCCTCAATCTTTTTCACACTCACGTGACACCAGGGTCACGTACATGGGATCTAAGAGACGTAACGAGCTCGAGACTACGTTACCTATCTTAATATTATATTGCGCCAGTGACACTGATTTCTGTCCGATCTAGAAGAACGTTTCAGGAGTCCCCTGGATAACGTTAGCAAAATCAATTTTCGAACCATTCGATCGGTGGGATCTGCTGTGAACGAGCCGAGGACAAAGTAATTATATTAGTTTGAAATTAATTAATATGTAATTGAGCATAGTAATGAGGACCGAGTGCGCGTGTCTTTAAGGATAGAATCGTAATAATAAATCTTGACAATTATAAATACAAGTGTATTGCGTATATTCTTATGATGGATATTTATATAGAATTTCCCGGAGGCGCACGAGGCAACTTCAAGATATAATGCGTTTCTTTTTGATAAAGAGAGTGCCTTAACCCGTGTAAATGATGCAGTTAGCAGTTAGCGGGCTGCAGTGTGTACGAGGGTGGTAGGCGGGGCGGAGGATGAGGTGCGTTTTGCCAAATTGAAATCGGCACTCTAATCCACATCCGGTTGACAGGCCAAGAGAGTGCAGCAGCAACGAGCGGGCAGCGAGATGGAACTGACGGTGTCGATGCGCCTTCTTGCACGAACAAGGTGAAAATGCCAATGTTAAATTACTATTGGTAGAGTACCTTCGCGATAACTCTTTAAGGTATCTTAGCGGGTACTTATTGCAGTATTTGCCACTACTGGGAGAACTGAAAGCACATTTGCCTGCTTATCGACTTCTGTAAGAGGTATAGGCGAAACGAAAAAAAAAGAATGCAGAATATTGGAAACGATTGCGGTTTTAGATTGGCGTAAGGCATATGTGGAAGAAGCATATATATAATTATTATAGCTCGGGTCAAACAAGTTCTATATACGTATATTGGCAAGTAACCGGTCATGACTTCACCATCTCTTTGGGACGAGACCTTATTTGGACGGACACCTGTTGTTTTATCAATAATGGCGATCAATCATTCCCTGTATACTTT
>JARPRH010000038.1:152041-167151 GCA_031763665.1 Calameuta haemorrhoidalis | reverse complement strand
TTCTACGGTTCACTGAAGAGTGTAGAGAATTCAGCGTACTTGGCAGCCGTAACAAGAGCAGGATAGTCGGAGTGTTCACTACTCTGGATTTCCTCGTCAACGATCCAACCCTTGTTTGCATCCAGAAAGGCTTCGATTCGACCGCAAACCTATCGAGCGACGTCGAGGACGTTGACGGGGTGTTGAGTCTTCGGGATTGGTCGGTAGTGTCACAATCCATGTACCTCGTTATTGCCCTTTATAATCGAATAGACCCTGTCCGAACGCGAATTCGAAGTCCTCCGGATTTTCTTTGGGATTCTGATTTCTCCGGTCAGACTTACCCATACAGAAACAAATTTCTGCGAGTCGTTTTACAGAACCTACGCGGATTACGATCTTATCGTAACGGTCATGTAGAAGCATAAAATTATGTTATGAATGGATGTTGTACTTCAGAAATTTTTAACTGTAGTATATTAAATGCTTCCTATTAGGACGCATAGAAATGACAATAAAGAAATATGCATTGTGTACAACCTTTTTGTTATCTAGGCGTAGAAGTCCTTAGTACTATCGTTATTACACATAAAGAAAGCTGAGCTTTCCATTAAGTAAGCTAGGATGCACTCACTGTTAGCTGTCAATAACCAATGTTGCGCGAGTATATTAGATTTTATAACGCAATATTTTTGTGAGCTGTTAAAAGTTGTCTACAATTATTTGACTTGTGGATCGCTACGTATTGCAGCGAAATGTTCGTTCCTCGGAAGAGATTCCAATAGCAACTCATTTTCACACTAGAAAAAAAAAACCCGCTGCTAGTATACGATTGATTTATAGTATTTGTCAACATGTATATTCCTAATTTTAGTGAGTCTACCTTTTGCTGTTGTTTAGATATATTTGTTAATTCTAGAATATTTTTTATCATATTTTTAAGCTATCGATCGAACTTCCAGCAATCAGTCCGCGCTGAACATTCTTGCGTTAGATGCGATATGGCGGGAAAAACGTGAAAAAGAGTGGCTGCTTTAACTTATAAGTGATGCGACGACTTGAGCCGTCGGCAAAAGCTGCGTCGACGAAATCAGTCGCGATCCAACCAACCACGCTTGTTGCAAAAGTGCTGCTGTTATTGTTAAACATAAGAAATGGCCCATTTGTAGAATATTATCGCCCTACTCTTGGCCGTCCATTTATAGGCTTATGTTGTTCAAAAAAGCATTCGTTGTCGAATGCTAGTATCCTAATACTAGCGGTTGCAGAGCAATAGCAGAGCCCAATACTAGAGTACTGTAATCCGTCAAGCCTTAATCACTCACCTGTATACATTTATATGAGATAAATGTATAGCACATAATGTACCCTACTGGTACATTCATACAAGCTGCTTAGCACTGACTCGTTTAATGGTGGTTAAGATTTGACTTATTGGGGTAATCTAGTGTTGAACTCAAATATTGATTAATTATTAGTATTCAAGAACGAATACTTTTTTGGACATCATAAGCCTAAAAATGGAAGGTCAAGAGTGGAGCGATAATTTTTTATAAACGTACCCTTTCGTGTTGTCTGGGATGGGTAACTGCATAAGGGGGAAAAAAATGAAAATAGGAACGGAAGAAAAAGATAAAAATGTTACGAAAATATTTGTGTCTCGCTCCACTTGACTTCATTCAAGCACGTGCCCCTTATGAACTTTTTTTCTCCGTTTCGCTCCTCGTTACGGATATCAGATTCTAAGGTAAGTAAATGGACCTCCTGAAAATGTCCAACGGAGAATCACGGTCCTCGATAGCTCATTTTGAGACGGAGCATCAATTTAGCAAACGGTGAGGGTAATTATTTGGAAATATGAACCTATATAAAAAATGGTGCTGAAAAGCGAAATTTGATAGAGAAAGATAACGTGGTAGAAGAAGATAGAGACAGGTGTCTCCGATATTTAAGGTAGTATAATAGAATTTGGCTGAAGTCTAATCAATAGCCATATATAATTTGTTAAATTTTATAAAACAAATGGAAAAATGAGTTTAATACTAGCAAATAATTATTATTCTAATAAATAAATCGTAATGCTTAAGTCCATCACGCACAAAATAACGTAATGGCGTAAGACGTAAGCGTAAGGAAACCAACTAATCAGAATCTAGTACTTCTCCCTCCAGTGAAGGGTTTTACTGAACACCCAAATTTGCACCGTCATTTTTTTTCTACCGCTTACGGGTGGGGAAAAGAGCACGCGAAAGAGAGAGACAGCCGCCGCATGCGTTTCGTTTAATAGTAATTTATCAATAACTATACTATTATTATTGTTGTACAGCAATTTTTGGCTAATTTTCTGTTTGAAAGTCTACCAATTTTTCACTTTTCCATTTCCATTTTACTCCACTAAACTACACTTTCCGTGGCAACACAAAACAAGAGGTTAGAGTATAGTGAATGATCCTATTATTGAATAATGTAAGTAACTAAAACCTCTCACCTCCAACCATGTAATTCATAAGGATAAACAAGGATATACTTTGGAGATTATTTTTTTTTGGATTTACCTTACATTTGCAGATAACAATTTAAGATCCCTGATAATCGTACAGTTTAAGCCCCACTTGGATTTTTATTATTTTATTTTTAACACTGCAGTAAGTATGTACCTGGCATATAGTACACGAAGCAGGAGTGTTTTATTCGAATCGAAAAAAATATGAAATTCACGTTATACAAATAATCCGTAGATAGAGGATCGGGCGTGCGTAGAAAAATGCCCAGTTCCCGGCAGGTCAACGCACTTGTCATACCGTTGTCCATCGAAGTATCTATGGTAGCATTATGCTAGAAAGTTGATCCTACATTTTTTATAGTGTAATAAAAGGAGTTCAATCAGCGTCTTCTACTGGCTCTAAACAAAATTTATTTACCGTCTAGTTAAAGAGATATTAATTAGTAAAGTTGGGCAAAATTAAGGTGGTGGTGGAAAAATAGTTGTATTTAGCCAGATGTCCTTCATTTTCGAAAAAGTTAGCAAGTTAACCTGTACATTAGAATATATTTCGAGATAGCTTGGATATCTGCACAGAAAGAAAATAATATTTTATTCAAACAACAATTGTGGTAACCCGAACTGCAACCGCTGGTGAATATAATATGTATAGTGACAGCGGGTCAGGTTAGTAACGGTTACCGTTGAATTAGAGTGAAATTTATCCTTTAATTGTAATGATCACTACTACTAAAAATAGTTAACGTTACAGGAATACAATAGTGAATATTACAGTTGTACTAAAAAATGTAAGCGGACGATCGTTGTCATTACAATACTGAAATGTATGTCTTATTTTTTATAGTAACTAAAACTTCAAAATATATTTGTTAAAAGTAATGCATCAGGATGAAATGGTTACAGGAAAACGCGATTGTTTCAACCATAACCTTGTGTGTATGTAACAATTAGGACCTGTTTGATATACGTTCATCAGGTATAACATTGATGTCTTTGAAAGGAAAAAATGATCCATGCTGCAAGGATATAACACTTAATGAGACACTCGCCATTCATTTTTTGTAAGAATGTGCTTTCGCGTTTGAATTTCTTTGAACTCGTTAGAAACACACGCGAATACAAGTGGGAGATTCGTTCGCTTCGTTTACATTGAGCGAGTTGCGCATGCGCAAGTAAAAGCGTAACGGCCGTTGCTATGAGCGCTACAACTATAAACCATTGGAACGTTAAATTTTACAGCAGTTTTTGGTATAGATTACTACGCCTTGTAAAAGCATGTCCAAAATTGCACTTTAAAGTCACTGTAGACCCATTAAATTTTGTCTTTCAATCAAATTGTACAAAGAAAGTTTATGAATTTGAACAAGTGTTTATATGATGAAATATACATATATGCATCTGACTCATCTGGTTTAAAATGTATTGTTATATTTTTTTCGGCAAGCTAATTGGCATTGTCGAATTAAAAATTTAATATGCAAAATTAACTAATGAATTTTACTACAAATTGCACCCGCTTCATATAGAATATGTCGTTTCAGCGCTCCTCCAATTTTACTCCTCCAATTGTAAGCATAAACTGTACCTTTTCAGTTGTAATTTTTATAATCGAGACTCGTAATTCTAAATATGAAACGTGTCACATTTATTTAAATTCGTTTACTATAATTTATCCATTTGGTTTACAAATGGCATGGTTTCGATTAATTAAAAATTATAATTAAACTTACAAGACTTTTTTTATAACTACAACAAAAACTTCACCAGCGTTCACGTGTAATCACAACAATAATAGTAGTAGTGCTTTTCAATAACTGTGCTTTTCAATAATACGAATGCATTTACCTGGCATACTAGAAAGTGTTATTAGCCCTTGCAAATATTGCCAAAAAAGTGATAAAAATAGTTGGCAAGGGCCAAGGTAAAATAACTCTTCTGCCACAGTAAAATTTTTCATGTTTCGCAGTAAAACTTTCTTACCGAGTACAATTTTATGGCATGTCAACGAATTTTTACTCACCTGAACGTAAATTTTTTCATTTTATTCATTTTATTTTTACTTTTCTGTGTTATTAATTAATTCATTTTCGATTTGATTTGTTTTTGTGGGGTTCATAGGTGTTTCAAATTTGAGGCAATAATTTTCTTCAGGACCTTTTCATATTTATCAATTAAAATCAATGCTTAACAATATATTTTTCACTATTTGATACGCACAGCACAGTTAAAGAGTTACAAAAATGAAGATTAAGGGAGACTAAATGAAAAATAAACTGATTTTTCATTTAAAACTACAATACAGATGCACAAAAAACCACGTCCCAGCATCTTCGTGCATAGCACTAGTATACCACGAAATAAACAAAAACCAATGCAAAACAAGGCAAAATTTATACTAATTTACTCTTGTAGGATCGTTTCGACTACTTTTCATTGTGCCCTTCACTGTACTATTCGCTACTGTTCGCTACACATGTTTTCTTCTCGTCGTAAAAAAATAAAGGAAACTAAGATATAGTAAACGTTTTTAAGATTCGGACCTAAATGCTTTGTTCGGGCCCGTGCGAGCTACATGACGCCGACTCTATCAAACAGCACAGTAAAATTTCTTAGTACATTCCTGATTTAGTTACAACATGACTATCAAATTTTCTTCTAAGTAAGATTAAAAAGTTGAATTTTAGAAAAAAATCAAAATTTTTACAGTGCTAGATGATAAAAATTAATACCCTTCTTTTAAATATTGTGTTACAAATTGAAATTTTTGTTTGAAGAATTAAAATTTGCCCTTTTTTAACCGATAAATTTCTCCTATAAACGTCATTCGCATCTCGTTTGTAATAAAGAGCACGATCATTTTTCTAAAATTTTTCTCTCTTTATGTAATTCATGATCCAAGAGTTTTCCATAGAGTCGACCTTAAGGCTGGGAAAAATCCATGGCTTGGTTATAATGTATCTTTTTCCTTTTTATTTTCATTCATTTCAGCTGCGTTACTCATCCTTAGCCAGTACTGGCGAAACGATCAAATACAGTCTCCCGACTCTTTAGGAGATATATGTATAATGCGAAAACTTTTTTGCACTCGATTCTTTATCCCAGCAGCTACATGTTCTATAGATATACATGTATGTCGGCTGGCGGGCTTTGGAGAGCAATTCCCATGCTTCATATGGTTCGTAGGAAAGGAAAGATCCTATACTATATTTTCTGCAGAGTCAACCATCTATTGAGAATACTTGTACGCACACGTGGAAAGATGGAATAGCAAGGATCCTCGACGACGAAGAAGAGGAGAACGAAGAAAGACCATGGCTGTCATTTTCACTTTTTAAATTTACTGGCTATTTAGTGTTGCATCCGAGTTCCATGTGTTCCATTGTGTTATGATATTATGTACTGTAATGTTACAAAGTTCACATTACTATTAGCTATGATAAACTTCACACCTGTCGATCACGGAGCGCATTTATCGCTCCCTGTCAGCTATTTATAAACACGGCAGAGCACTGACAGTTTTATTTTTGTATTAATTCTAAATATAAGCTATAACCCCTTTACTATCAGTAACACATTTATATGAGCGGAACAAAATCGTGTCATTTTTCCGTGTGAAGTGTATATGAACATCTAAAAAGAAGCGGTTATACTGTTGTGATTTTAATAAAAATGATGTCCTATTGGGGTAATTCAATCCAAATTTGATATAAAAATTTTAAACTTCAAAATGATAGATACAAAAATAGTTGGGTTATTGTAAAAATGGTTTTTCGAAGGTTTGTGGAGTCATTGAATCCAAATTTGATATTAAAATAAAACATTAATTAAAAAATATAAAAATTTAAAAAAACAAAAAATAAAAGATGATGTGAAAAATTGCCACATCCTGGTTTCGTGGCTACGAGAGCGGCATTAACTAATTAAATCTAATAAAACTATCGCATTTTAAAGAAAATTTCCGATCGATTGAAAAAAACAATGTTTTAATTGATGAATATCAGCCCAATCTACAGTCGATCAAAGTTGCCGGGTTAGGCAACCCCTGTCCGTATACACTTTTATATTTTTCTAGTCCATACCCTGAGGGTTAATTATTTTTCAAACTATCCTGAAAACCTTAATAACGACATTATTAAGTAAATCAGACCACCCTTTTTTTACAAAAAGAAAGTCACAGAAAGATAGTTTTTGCTACACTGCGAAGGGGTTATAATTTGTATTGTATTATATATTTATGTAAACTATCATTGTCAACTATGCCAAAACAAATCTCAATCGTGCACAGCCAGGCAGAAGACTGATGCCAGGGAACGTGTTCGAACGATCGGCGCTAAAATCTAACGGTGTCTACTCCCAGAGTGACCATTACGGGAGCAGCCTAAAAAATTAATGAAACCTCATTGGCAGTAATAAGAATATATATATACATATTTTACTTAACAGAGGTGTAAGTAACAAAGTGCAACTCTTTTTTTCAAATTTTGAAAATTTATAGTATTCTTTAAATTAAAAGAGAAAAAATTATCGAAATTGTTCATTAAATATTTCGTCTGAAATTTTTTCCCCATGCATTGGACAAAAAAATAATTCGTCACTTTAAGAAACATTGCGATGTCTGTTACTACAATCCAAGTACACCAATATAGGGACAGCATTTTGTGCAGTAATTATTACGGCCTCAGTAGAGTAAAATTTATTCGTTGATTCTAGTATTAGGTATTATATTACGTGGCATTGTTAAATTTACACCTAAATATAATAATGAAATTTGCCTCTCTATATTAGAACACATTGACATATGATTGTTGTTATTACACTGGTGAATGTCATTAATACTTTTGTACGGAGAACAATGTTCTGCAAATATTACAGTAATAATTACTTTAATTAAAATACATTAAATATGCGACTGACATAATATTGTAATTAAAACAAAATTTAAAGAACACGACTTATGTGCGTATGACTTCACAGCTGGTGGTTACACTGTTTATGATGTCGACAGGGGGATTCGAATTTGTGATCGTAGGGATGTTCGAAATGAGAAATATCACATGTGATTTGTGAATCTTGCTTTCGCTAAGAATTTTAGTCGTCAATATTTGTATATATAAAAATAATCCATTTCATAAATGCTATTTCTATGCACGTTTTATTTCAGTTAGAAATTCCCTGCTGGTACAGGTACCTAAGTACCTCCCTACCAGCTGCTAGTAATTTCCCTTGCAAAATATAAAAAAAAAAAAAAATAAACGGGACCCAATATCGATACCACCGTCTATCTACTTTGTTTCACTCCAACGTCCTGGTGTCCTGACTCCACAGACTGTGCGATTTTGCGGTACCATCGTCCTGCCTATGCTTTTTTAATTCGCTGCTCTTTGCAGAACGAGGCTTATTAGCGTGCACCACGCTATACGGCTCGATGAGCTTCTGATAATCGATACGTCAATTCTTCCCATGTATGTGCGGAGTACAGACGGAGCCGTGGAATCATTAGGGTCATGAAAATGACGCTCCACTTCAAATGGGTGATCAGTCTCGTAGACTTGCTAGTAAACTCGATATTTATAGAAGGGGATGATGTGGGATGATAATGATGGTACTGATATGAAGCATTTCATTCAGAGTTCTTCAGTTCTGATGATGACGTTACCGCATACTTGCTTATTGACCTATCACGTATGTGTCTATATTAAAAATATTATACAGTACGATTTTCCTGTCGGGACTCTAAATAACCTATGTAACATAAAATATACTATATAATATAGTGGTTGTCTCAACCAATCAGGTAACAATTGGTGAGAATTACTGTTGTACTAATCAAGCTATTTTATAATTGTCACTAATAATATATTTAGTTCGTGAAAATTTTCGGCGTGGACAATTTTATCAAAAATATAAAAAGCTACCAACCACGATAATATAAGAAATGATAGAGCTTATAAACTCCATTTTGCCGAGCTAAGTATTTTTATATTGTCACATTCACGCAAATACGCTTTTTACACATACACACGATCCATACATTAAACATCAAATTTTAATTAAAAATAAATACAAATAGGCTTATTTCTGTCTTTCTCCCTCTTTCTTTAGTTCAAGGATTGCGTCCTTATTCACAAACTGATTTCTTAATAGGTCCAGCAATTTAGATTAGATTTAATATCAGCGGATATCTCGTCGCTCACAGGAAGCCTCGTGGTCATCAAATTATATTGAAAATCCAAATAGTCAAATGTAATGCTTTACAGTACGATCGTCATGTATTAAAATGCCTCTAACACCAACAGATAGAATATTTTTTTGATAAAATATAACAAGACTAATCTAGAACAAGTGAAATACTAGGTTGGTCTATACCTTGATAGCGAGCACGGTTACTCGATCGTGTTGTCTATCGGCGAAAGGGGCGAGTGTAGAATTTTGCTTTACACCTCGTGGCGGCTTACGCGAATGTTTGAATCGCTAAGCGGCGAGATGCCTGTAGTAGTTTCTCACTGGATATTATTTAGAAGCTGTAAATATATTTTTTGGTACGTCAATACCATTTTAGACTTTATCACAAAAAAGGATATGTGTACGTATGTATGCGCAGATACGAACGTCCGTATCCAAAATTCAAGACGAATCACTGAAATCATTCAATTGAATGGAATTGGCTTCAAATTCCTTGACTCTTACTTTCATAGTAATTTTCATAGAAAAAAATATGGTCAAATTTACCATTTCCTAATTATTTTTCAAGGTCTCGAAGGGACTCCACTACAGTTTATAGTAAACTCAGATTTGGTTACGCTAGTTAACTTGACCAGATATATGCAAGTAAAAATACTATTATGAAGTAATTGCTGTTAGTTGCTTTAAAAATAAAATATTTCTCAGCAACTACAAGCTTTTATCTTTTTTCCACTGCTTGAATAAGTTATTCGGATATTTCAGTACGAAGGAATATTAAATAGTTTACTTGATTCTAAGAGTTTATATCGAAGCAGTGCGATGGATTGGAATAAGTTGTTCGGATATTTCAGTACGAAGGAATATTAAATAGTTTAGTTGATTCTAAGAGTTTATATCGAAGCAGTGCGCATTGGACCCCTAGGTCCTGTACGTTAGTAGCTTTTATGGCTTCTTCATTTCATTTTCAGAATTCTGTAAAAAATAAAGTTTGGGGCTTATTGGCTCGCTGACCCGCCCCTGCTTGCCAGTATGCCGGCCCCCCTGATGGCCGGTTGCTGTACTAGGATGAATATGGTTTTTTACCCATAAATATGCGACAATCCTTTGACATTCATGGGTAATTATAATTACTGTCCATACTAGATTTTAATATATTTTTGCAAGTATATTTGACTTTTTGAAATTAGTAAAGTGCTACAATTATATCCACCAATTGTAATAGTAAACTCAAGTATGCTAAGATAGTTTGCGCTAATGAATTCATTGTAAAAAATATTACAAATTTGGTTTCACTAACTAATAATATTTTTGCTCTGCTACGTAATTAAGAATATCATAGTCTTTTTTCTTAGTGTAATTTTAAGGAATTACAGTTTCAAGATTTATGAACAGTTTTATCTTATTTTACAAGTTTGAAGATGAAATCGATCTCCTTAGGGGAGAACGGGGGAACCGTGCGCATGAGGTAGTAGTACGTATTCGAGGCTTTTCGAAATCACAAGAATTAAATATTTTAATAAATTATAAGGAAAATGAGTTTATTGTCTACTTACACCCGAGAGTTTAAGCCACAAATTTGTATATTACATTAATAAGTTGGATGCAAATGCACTTAATAATTCCAGACCTTTAGGTGAGTGAAATTCCTCCGCTCTTCCCTTCTTCAGAAAAAAGGCGAAAATACGCAAAAAATGTCCTTTTTCTACTTTCAATGATATTTTAAACACAGAGCGCATGGACGTACGGTTATTTGCAGTTGACATATCATTAACTACGATGTTATAGAAAACAGCAAAAAAACTGAATTTGAACGATAATACGCTTATAGGGAAAATCAAATTTTTACTTAATAATTTATAATATATGGTACATAGGGTCCAATTCTGTGTTTTTAGCAATCTGCTTACGCTACTCACTCGCTAACGTTATTATATTTTTATGGAAAACGGAAAGTAACGTACTTGACCTATTTATACACAAAAGTATACTCGCACGCAGAGAATTTTCAAGTAAAAATTACCGTGGAATGCGTGGTGAAAATTACACATGAATGTAACGGTAATCTAGGTAGTTTCATTAATTTTTTACCTGTACAATATAGTACAAAAACATCAAGCGAAATTTACTGCTATGCGGTGGTAAAGTTTGCCTGCTTCAGGGTAAAAATTTCTGTGATTGTTGGGAAAAAATAAAAACTATACTAACGGGATAAAGCGGACAGGGCACTAGACGTGATTGTTTCTGGTGAGGTAGTATTTGGGGCCTTGATGACACCTGCGCGTCGCTACAAACCAAAGTTTTGCGACTGTGACCGATCGTTTACCACTACTACAACTAGTTAAAATTTCTATGATTCCGCTGGAGAATTTGTCTGAAAACTAGCAATTTTTTCAAATGGAATAAAAACATGGAAAATAATTATAAATGCGAGTGAGTTTATTGCAAGGACTAAATGTATTAACGAGTTCTCTTTGACCTTGACTTAGCTTTTGATGAATTTGTAAACACGACGTTAGCGAACTGCATATCTGAATAATATAATAGTTTAAGTGACAAAGTATAATTTCGTCGAACAAAAATAATGTATATCTAACAGTCATTTTTTTAAATTGTATATCTTACAATTAGTTTTCTTTTGATTCAAGCTCGGTAGAAGCTCGACAACGCGTAAATCGTATTGTGACTATTGAAATCACTTGAGTAATTTGATACCGATAAAAAAGTCCAAGGATATATGAATATTTTATCTCCCCGTAATTAATGCTTTACGTAGAGCAGACAAGATTTGTTTACAGTTTTATATTGAGAGAAATGGAAAGGATATGAACATGAACTCACGTGATGCTAGTACTAGAATCAATGAAAATTTTACAGCGCTTCATCTTCGCATCTCGGGAAAAATATAAAACAATCGACAACCTTCGATGTTTCTACGTATGCAGTATTATCAAAAAACATTGCTACTGGCATTGGCCGTGCACGTAATACCTATTCAGATATATGATTTGTAACAGATAAGGAACAAACCTCATTAAAACAAATAGCACTTAAAGCTCGATGTAAGTTTTATGCACATCGTGGATTTATAATTCGAAACGGAGTGAGATGCTGTCCTTGTCATTCGTGAGGAAGGTTTACGAAAAAAATAAATAATAATATACTATAAAAATGTAATAACCAAAGTTGCTGGTTCGGCTTTGCTCAACCGAACAGATACTAAAGAATTGCTGGAGGGATTTCGCAATATAGCTTCTCAAAAAGGTCATAATTAATGTCTTCATTCACCCAATGCTTTACCAAACGAAGAATCCTGGCGGCAATCAGGAACAACTGATAAAAACAATTTCATGTAATATTGAATCATTTAAAACGTGGCCTTCGATCTAGATTTCAGCGTAGTGGCAGAATTTGTTTAGCAATTTGTGACAAAATTACGCACTGATTTATTCTATCAGATTCTCTTAACATTATTTGTATTACATAATGACGTTATCAAAAGAAACTTACATTCTGTCAGTAAAGCCATAATGAGTGACTTTGTACCGAACTATCCTGGCCTAGGACACGTCACTCGATTAAAGTTCAATAAATTATACCACACTTGCTCTTTTGCAAAAACTCTTTATTCGCCAGATGAAAAAGAACCTGTTGTTATCGTTGATGGAACGTATGTGTATATTGAAAAAAGTTCTGATTATTGATTTCAAAGAACTTTTACTGTGTGTAAACGATGACTACTGATGAAGCCAATGTTAACAGTTAATAAAATAGGTTATATTCTAGAAGTGTGAGGTCCATATTTAGCGAATGGCAAGGTGTCTGGTGTGACATCCGATGTCGAATTACTATGAAACTAATTGAAGTACGATGATATAATTATAGTAGACAAGGAATTCACAGATAGCGTGGAAGTTTTACAGGTATGAAGCTTATTGTAAAAATCTTACATTTTGGAAAAAAACCAACGACAACCTTCAACCCAAGAAGCCTTTCTTTTGCGAGAAAGAGTAATGATTTAATGAACGAAAGCGAGTGATATGGCATGAACGATAATTCATTAGTGGAGTTCTTGATTATTTACATTGGAAGGATTAAGATAGTAATTAGAGAAATTTCCAACGTAAAAGAGGCTCGATTAAACACAGGTAAACATGTAACTGATGAAGGTCTTTACAAACTGTCTGCTCACCCAGAATACAACGTATAATACGAGTGCTTATTCAGAGTCACCATTCATCATCAAAAATATACAATTCATGGATCCAGTATTCAAATACAGGAGCAATCGTATCACGGTTTTGTCAACGTAAAGTTGGAAAAAAATTGTCAGTTGTTCTGTTATTTCTGTAATATGGTGCCCGAGTCGATATTGAACTCATTTAGGCTTCAAAAATGTGTCGAGGATTTCCAGGTTTATATGACATTTATTACAACGGAAAAGTATAAGTAAAATAGAACTCATTTGAATCTTGAGATTGCGCTTATGTCTCGTTTCGTAGCTTTGAGGTTCTAATGAGAGCCGAGATTAGGACTCATTTCCCTCTCAGGAACTTCAATTGCAATTCATGTCTTACAATTAGACCTTGACTGGTCCCTGAGGTTCTTTTTTCATATTTTATATATTTTTCGAAAAATTGTTTTTTTTTTGTGGTTACATAATTATGATAATGTAACATTTTAAAGATAATACATTACCGAAAACTGATAACAGGTATTTATTTTACTTTCGTCAGTTGCCATAATAATTTTTAGGTGAATATTTTTTCTTACTTCAACTGGTACCGCTCGATCGATTCTAAATGTCAAAAAACGTCATACCAAAAAATTATAATTTTTGGAGAATTAATCGTCAAAAAAATTGAAACTTTAATTTAAATTATGTTAAATTAAAAATAAAATGTAAATATTATGTGCTGTTTGAAAGATATCGAAGTTTACTTTTAACTTAAAAATCAGGATCTCTTGGAGGTTAATGAGAACTAAATTCGTGTCGGCAAATCTGAACAAGAAAGAAGTTGAGGATTTAGAGGTTTAAATAAATTCAACATTTTCGACTTGGACACCTTATATATGATAGATATTTGCCGACCGGAAAAAATACGAACTTCCACTCATTTTTAGAACTACATAGAGGATTTAACTGTAGACTGGTCTGGTCTTGGTCTTTTCGTAATCGTTGCGCTTTTCGCACGGGAAGAGAGTCGTCAGGGTCTGAAACGGGCCTCGAATGAATACGCGGCATGGAGTTTATGTTTTCTTTATTGTTTCTTACTTGCGCTTATATCGGGGACCCTCGCGCCTTGATCTTGTCTCTTTGTCACACACGCACGCACGTATGCTTACGCTTACTCGTTTCATCGTGTAGGTTTCGCGTTTACTTCACTGATTCTACTTTTTCTTTCTCAGTCGCACCCACTCGCTGTCGGACTTGCACTCGACTCACATGCGGGCTCTGTCATCAGGGCCGACTACACGCGCTCATTCGCTCTTCTCATTCGCTCATACTCTGTCACATACTTCCAGTCGTACATGCGTATAATAAAAGCTCTTTTTCAAGATACTGTAAACACGGAGTAGCATTATAAATGTTAAATATTTTTTCAAATATCTCATTATAGGGGTGTGGATTAAGACTGGATAAAAAAAGCGAATTTTATTTTTTTTTTTAAAAAAAAGGAGATGAAAAATCTTAATATGATGTCGAATGTTTTTATGTCACTAGACGTGCTAGATTCACCGATGCGAAGAAGGGCGTGCGTTACATGAGAGATCCATCTATCCATATCTATTTATCTAGGCAGATGGATATCTATCCATCTTGTGACTCGGCAAGTAGCAGGAAAGATGACACCGTTCTAACAGAGTATTGGTAAGTGTATGAGAGGTCAATACTACGGAAGTTGCAGCAGACTGCACGTTTCTCTGCAAGGAGGTTAGACATTAGGACAGCGTTGGAATTGGGGGGGGGGGGGGGGTCAAAAGCAAACAGTGGACTGTCGAAGGATAAAATGGGAATACCAAACGATTTTCAAAAATGTCACTCAAAAAGGCATACGAGGAAAATCGAAATGTCCTATCTCAGAGACACTATAGACATCTTCCAGAATGTGGCAGATATTATTCCACAGGGTGACATAGAACATTCGGTCAGGATACGAAGAGTGGTAGACGAAGAAGATCGCGAAAGTATTCCGTGACGACGAAGAATTTTTGGATCGGAACGTTAGCAAGACGGCATACGACCGAGGTCAAATGTTTCGAGCAGACGTTCGTTTAGACCTCATTCGTCTTCGCCAGGCTGGTCCGGGTATGCCGGAAATGAAGGCTCTCTTAGGGTGGATACTCATGGCTTTTGACCCGATATCGAAAAAGAAATTCCAGCAAGGGTTTAAGCTGTCAACCAGAATCAGCTAACTTTTCCTAATTCATCTACCCGTCTTGCAGG
>JARPRH010000038.1:135267-147184 GCA_031763665.1 Calameuta haemorrhoidalis | reverse complement strand
GCGTATGGTGTCTAGTGTCTACGTACCAAGTAGTACAGGGAGCTACGCTTCAGGATACGTCCTGGCTCTCCTCCTGGCTGCCGGTGCAATACGTATCTTTTGTCTGGCAAACTATTGTATTTATCCTGCGCGGTCGTTCTTCGTGTCTATTTTTTTATCTTCTCTTCATCCTCCCCCTTACTATGCTCGGTTACTCTTACCGCAACTTCACCGCAAAAACAGTCCATGCTCCTTAGGCGAATACTACCGACTATAATCCAGGTTCCATATACGTTGCTATATAATTACATGCTCACAACGGTGAGCTCCCTACAATTCCCTGGCATTAACTTTTCCCATAACCTTTACACCCCTTTAGCTTTCGTCTGATCGTTCCTCTCTTTCAATTCCAACGAAGGAGCTAAGCTCGAGACGTTTCCCCGGGAGGGGGGGGGGGGGGGGGGACAAATCAAAGGGCCTCAACTTCCTTAGGCTCGCTCGAAAAAGTTCGTTAGGCTATCGCGATCTGCGGGTGCCGCATTATATTTCGGTGTACGAGTTTACAGCGTTAGTTTCTCTGTACTTGTCGTCGTCTACATCGTGAAAGAAACGCACGTGGAAAAGTGGGTAGTGAGAAATGCGAAATAAAGGGGCACCGAGGAAAGGCGTGTCAAAGATGGAAAAGGGGACGAAAGAGGAAAGGTTAGAGTCAGGGCAAGGAACACAAGGTCGGATTGCGCAAGTAAAACCAGGAGACGGTGCATTGTCGCGCGCCAACTCTTTCGGCTCGCACAATAGATCCAGCGTGCACGGTTGATGTCACGCGCAGAAGTCAGCGGGGAACGAGGAAGCTGAGGCTGGGAACGTGAAGTGCGCGTTATTTTACTTAAAGCTTTGAAGGGTCGGAGGGCATGGATGGTCTTTGTGCGTTGGCGTGAGCTGTTACAAAAAGAAATGCCAACTTTCCACCATTTCATTTAACTTCGATCGCCTGGAACTTTAAATTCACCGCGCCGACTGGAATTTTAATCTGACATTTCATTTCTCGCGCGTTCTGCCTACCGAATTCTCTTGGTCTCCATCTTGCGCCTGTGCTCTTCTATCTCTTTCTTTTTTCTACGGGTGTTCGTCTTTGAGCAAGGTACATGTCCTGACTACCAAAATGGACCTTATCAAATTCTTTTCTTATTTTTTTCTTTAGTTTTCCATTCCAACGGAATCACTGCTGCTCTGGACAGCTTCCATTGGGAATCTGCGGAGCAGGCTAAATAAGGACACCGGATAACTTCATTTATAATATCCAAATAAACGTAGAAGCGAATTTCCAAATACGAAATACGTTTATAAATTAGGATAGAACGATGTCTTGTATTATTGGTTTAGTTGTTCGTGAATATAATTCAGGAGTCATTCTCGAAGCGAACAGACCGCATTGACAGGTATATCAGTATATAAACAGAGTGGCAAGGCGAGTGTCGGCTCCAGTAAGAGGACACATGATGAAAGAAGAAATGAAAGAGAAAAGGACCCTATACGCACTGGAGATTTGGCTGATTGGGGAGAAAAGCGAACCAAGAAAGTCTGATATTAATAGCAGTCTGAAAAATAACGAAATCGGGTAGAATCAAGCAGAAGTGTGCGAGGGGTAAAAATTGTGCATGAAAACGGATAAGTCTATGGATATTAATGGACGGTAATATAAAACTTCCTGAAATAACATCATGTCATTAAATGATCTGAATCATCGTTGAAAGAATACGCAATGTGAATTTTAAACATGTCGTAAAAGAGAATATTTAATATCTAAAAGAATCTTCCATACCACATGTTACGACGGCATGAAAATCTTAAGAAATTCTTCAGGATTTTCTGTAAAACAAAATTAATTGAAATTTAGTTCTTACATAAGAATTCTTCTCAGTGTTCTCAACTCTAAGGGACTTTATTTTCAGTATATCCACATACTGCGAAGTCTGTATTGACCATAAAGCATTTTCCAAGACGTCTGAATCTGTATAGAAATGTGCGTGTGAATATAGATGTCACAGTAGGTCTTAAGAAAATGTGAAAGAATGCTTTAACGCCGAGAATGCCGGTATAAAGTATAATGTGGTATGAATGGGTGGCCAAGGGTTTACCGTGGCAGATACGGTGGTTAGTACTCCTGGTCGATACCCGAGCAGACTGCCGCCCAAAGAATCTTTTGCTTTACGTCTTCTGGGTGAGATGAACATAAATAAAGTAGTACGGCGAGGAATAATCCAAACAGCTTTCAGGTCGTGGATTGTGCTTTCGCCGCTGGCATCGACCTGGGTTGCTGGCGCCACTGGCTCTGGGTGGCTATTGCTCGTGAAGTTAGTGACGCGACGGTGAGGACGATACTGACGTCGGTAGTAACGGCGACGTTGGCGTTGCCAGGTATGCGCTACGAATGCGAAATACCCGCACATTAAATTCGCATTAACGTGAAAAGAACTTGAGGGCCCTTTCAATGCATCCTCCATCTTTAACTATCTTTATTTTCCTACTCTTTTTATTTTTCTTCTGCAGCGACCAACCCGACTGCTCCCACACTCTCAATCTACCCCCCTTAGCCTCTTTACCTTCTTCCTTTCCATAGCCACAAGCAGGACCCTCACGCACGCGGCTCGGCACGAATCTAGTGGTGCAAACGTCTTCCTCTTCTTCTTCATCCTCTACCTCCTGGAAAATCCAGCAGCGCCTTATCCTTATCCTCAGCTATATATCCCTTATCCGCTGAACCATCTACGAGGTGAGTCTCCTCGGGACGTGCTTAGTCTGTCAAGCAGTTTGGCTGTTTCGACATGCTCGTCGCCATCATACGGTACGTGGCCTATCTCATGATTCCTCCACCCCCCCCCCCCCCTCTCACTCTCTCTCTCTCTCTCTCGTTAATGCAAAAGAATAAGAAATCAGCAAAGAGTCTTACCTTCACTTACTGCTTATATCGGCTTTACATGACCGCACATGTTTTAATTTTTTTTTGTAACATAAGTGGTACCAACAAAGCATATGTGGAATCGAACGTGACTTCTGACTGTCCGTGGATATTAACATGGCTCACCTTTATTATTTATATTATTGCACTGAGAAAAAAATATAGTCAAATTTATCATTTCCTAACTATTTTTCAGGGTCCCGAAAGAACTCAACTATGGTTAATAGTAAACTCAGATTTGGTTACGCTGATCACAATCGTTAGTAATATTAATACTGTTTGGTAATAGTAAGTAATCAACTTCGTCTTTTACTATTTTTATTGTAGATGATAATATTGTATAGTTGGATATAACTTTTGCATTCTTTGGATTAACGAAACGGTCTAGTTAACTTGATCAGATATATGCAAGTAAAAATAGTATTCTGAACTAATTGTTGTTAGTTGCTTTAACAATAAAATATTTGTCAGCAACTACAAGCTTTTATCTTTTTTCCACTGCTTGAATAAGTTGTTCGGATATTTCAGTACGAAGGAATATTAAATAGTTTACTTGATTCTAAGAGTTTATATCGAAGCAGTACGATGGATTGAATCACTAGGTCCTGTACATTAGTAGCTTTTATCGCCTGTTCATCTCTTTTTCAGAATTCTGTAGAAAATAAAGTAGGGGCTTATTGGCTCGTTGACCCGCCTCTGCTTGCGGGTATGCCGGTCCCTCTGGTGGCCGGTTGATATATTAGGATTAATATGGTATTTTACCCATAAATATGCGACAATATTTACCCTTGACATCCATGGCTAACTATAATTACTGTCCATACTAGATTTTAATATTTTTTTTGCAAGTAAATTTGACTTTTTGAAATTAGTAAAGTACTATAATTAAATCGACTAATTGAAATAGTAAACTCAAATATGCTAAGATAGTTTGCGCTAATGAATTCATTGTAAAAAATTAGTACAAGTTTGGTTTCACTAACTAATAATATTTTTACCCTGCTACATAGTTAGGAATTCCATCGTCCTTTTTCTCAGTGTGGGAGGTGTTGATAGAGTCGGTGACAATGATCGCTATAGCGGTGCTGATAGCGGTTCAATTCAGTCGTTTCAATAGCAGATTTGCGGGCAAAGACTGTGCGAGAGAGTGTGAGAGAGACAGAAAAAAACACATGTATTATACAGTAGTAGAAGAACAAGGGGTAATTTTTTTTTTACTAATTAGGGTCGCCAGCGCAACATCGCATAAATATTCTCATTTAGTAAATCCTTTTTCTTCGCAGTTCTGTTCTCCTTTCCATGTCTTTCTTTTCAAAATGAAGTGTGATAATATTAATTCTACTCGGTAACGAGATAATCGTCGAGATAATTGAGCGTGCGTCTTTGGCCTTCATCCGGTACTTTTCATCAGGCTCGTCTCACGCTAATACGAACAACGGATGTTAACCGTCTCAACACTTGATTGCACTCTAACCTAATCTAACTACTCTAACATAAACATTTCACACCTCCACGTTGTAACGATCCTCTAACCATCTTTTAAATATTGCCGCGCGTACAAAATACCGATATACCTTGGCGCCACCTATCTTAATTGTTCGTCAGATACTTCATGCGAGCCGGTAGCCGGTCCCTTTCGCCTAGCAACGTGCGAACGAGTAAGGTGTGCGGCCCGGCTACGCAGGTACAAGATCACTTCTTCTATTTTCACTTATTTTATTATCGCAAATTGCTAATATAAAGTTTTCGGTATTTTGTTTAATACACAGTGTTAGGCAACAAGGCCATTAATATAGACAGAAATAATATATTTAATATATACTCCGAAACGTGGACATGAGGGACGAGCCTAAAAGGAGTATAACCACGTGGAAATATGAAAATAAGCTGCTCAACCCAGAAATGCTGATTAAACTTTGACCATCCATTGTTTGGACCAAATAGACGAAGCATCTCTATACATAAAGCAGATAAGAATTAATATTTTATAATTGTAGTCATGTAGACCGGATCGGAGCCGATTTTAGTTTTATATTAACCGAACGCTCATATGAATACTAGGTTAGTTATACATAATTTTCCTTATTCGTAACAAAATTGTTTAACAAAGACTAATAATACAACAATTCAATTGGTTCATGTAATTTGTTTAGTTGATAAATGGTTAAAATATATATATGTTTTTTTAAAGAAAATTATACAACGTCCATGTGTATATGTCACATCTAACAGGTATCTGGACACACGTAGAAGGGTAAGTCGACTTTACTTACTTTAAGTGAAAAACTTTGTCCGTTAATGAGCATGTGCTATTCTCCGCGAGGGATCGACCCTTGTGCAATAACGCACAGAAAAAAAAAAGATTAAATTGACGTGAGAAATGTTTTATATTTTCTTGAACGCATCGCATACTCCCTATGGATACACGGGTAGTACGAAGAAGCATAAGACATAAACGAGTACGTGCGTATGCGCGTAAATGGATAGCGCTACACACGATGCACATGTTTCGCGTAGCCCCAAGACAAGCTCGATAAATAAGTCCCTGAAGATATATTTTACGAGACGTAAATTTGCTCCGCGCGGCTAACCGAACGGCCGATATACGTACGGGAGGAAGGCTGCTCACACTCGCCTCCAGTGTTTTTCAACTAATACCGAGGAATAAACTCATAAATTTTGCACGTATACGGCTACGCGACACTTACGGCACTTATAGTTCAATGTACTCGGTCTTGTCCCGTCTTCAAAATCGCTCCGTACGTATCTGGACTCGTAAAGGCATCTCCTCGTCGAGGCATCGTACAGCCTCATATAGGAGGCTATAACACCTAACAAAACTACAGCTCACGAAGACGTATGCGCAAGCATGCGTATGGGTGTGCGTAGCTACTCGAGATTTTTGGTTATGGCAAAGGAAAGAGTATTGGACGTTTAACGAGTCGCTGACGCGAGACAGGGCGCAACATTTGCTTCGCGTTAGGTGGAATCATTAGCTGCGCTTCCTGCAGCCTTAGATACTTTGTGCAGGGACCACCGCTTCAGCTGGCGTTGCTCTCACGATCCCCAAGAGAACCGATGAAAGAAAGAAAGAAAGAATGAAAGAGAGAAGGAGAGAGGGCTGGGGATGTGGGGGGAGGGGGGGGGGGGGGAGAAATACGCCGGAGCACAGGGAACGTCCATGGATAGAAATCCCCTTGGCTAATGTAGACGCAAAGTCACGTGAACTTTCTCAAAATAATTTTTATCGCGGTCCAACTTCGTGCTGCCATAATTTTTTTGCGACGTTCCGTATAACGCACGTTGCAGCTGAAATTCCAATGGGGTCGTCAGCTTTATTTTCCAAATCCAAAGTATTTCTGCGTGGGTATACCGAGAGACAGAGGAGAAAAGTAAGGAAAAATAAAGGAGGTGAGGAAAAAAGTAGAGGAGTACAATGGGGCGAAGGAAATAATAGGAACAATCACTTCCGGAGTTACGTACATGAATCACGGTTCCTTTGCTATTGGCGAACGAACCGCCGACACGCGAGAAGGCTTCGTATCCCTTCCTCCCTCCTTCAGGACTACGCACTTATTTACGCGGTTCCTCTGGTTTTACTTTTATTTTTCCATTCTACGCTTTACATGCCTTTCTCCGTTTTCAACTTCCCTTTAATCTTTTTTTCTTCTCTTCGCTTTTCTTTCTGTTCTCATTATTTTGCTCTACACGGAGTCTACACAGCGGGAGTATCCGCTGCTCCACTTGATACACGTATCCCGGGGCCAGCGATTTCCAGTAATCCCTTCTGATTGACTCAAGGATTTCGTGGTGGAAGAATTCCTAAGGGGGCGCGCAGAGAATCCTCCAGGAATACGTACCGTCTTTCGTTTTACCACTTTCATTTTCTCTCATTTATCTGCTCTATGCTCTAGATTTATCCCTGCTATAAGAGACGCAATCTTAACTCGACGCGGCAAGATGCTATTGGCACTCAGTACGATAGAGAATTCTCTTTCTTTTTCTTTAAATCCTTTTTTTACTTTATATTCCACGCCTTGAGCTTTTCCTCTATCTTTTAAGCTTTGGCTTATATTGCTCTCGAGGAATCGAGTGTCGTAACCTTACCATTCTCCCTTCAGAAGTCTCCTCACACTTTTTCCCTGGCCGTCTAACGAGGTCCATTCCCGGGCTGAGACTTTTGTGCATACCTAAAACAAAGTAAACGCACATTGGCGACTGGCGGCAGGTCCTCCATAGTATAAATGGCGGCGGGGAGAGAGCAAGAGTTGTATGGCTACTGGTGTTGGTAGATATGTATATATATAGTGATGGTAGCCTTTGGTACTGCTTGGGCGAAAGGTATATAGAAAGACTTCGTGAATTACAGAAAAAGCGTCCGCGGGTCCGTCAAGCACTTTGCTTTTTATGGGCGCAGCCAGACCTCCTTCTGAACGTTGGAGTACAGCAAGTCTGCCGGAAAAGAAGAGACGCGGGCGGGCAGAAAGCATAAGGAGCGAATGGAAAACGAAGGATGAGTTTGGCATAGGAATATCTGGGCTCTATCCTGCTGGGATAAAATGGCAAAGGGAGAATTCTGCTCTCGTTCCAGATCCGTGAAATTAGGCCGGGAGGATGATGAGGCTCCTTTTCTTCCAGAGTTAGATCGGAAAGCGTGGAATGACATACCGGCGAGAGGGAGGGGAACGGGGATGCAGCTCTTCCATTCCAGATCGATGCGCACCGGACTGCTTACACGTGCCTTCACATTGCAATCTGGAATTTTCACGTCTCTTTCTATTTAAGACTGTCAACGTCGCTGCTACTACGGCTCATTTTTGACTGAGGCATCCTGGGGAATACGAGCGAGATCGTACAGCAGCTCTTGATGAAATAAAATTTACAAAGAAAATTTCGCGGTTCCTGCCTTAAAAACTGGATTTCTTTCAGTCGGGTATTCACGTGAAATATAAGGGAGGGGAGAGATACGTCAAGGAATGAATAAGGGATGGAAGAAAGTGAAGGGAATGTAACAGTGAGAGTGAACCTTGAGGGGTTCCCAGAATGGACACTGGAAATGGACAGGCATTAGATATATCCGAGCCCTTCTTTTTTTATTTTTTTTATTTTAGTCCACCCATTCTCATTTCCACCTACACCCCTGTTTCCATTGCCGCGCATATAGCCACTACATAAAAATATGATTAAGCTCGACCTTTCTTTATCCTGCTTTAAGAAAGGAAAAAAAAGGTGAACTCCAGATTCCCGAAGAATTTCAGACCAAGAGAATACCAATATGGGTTGGTTATAGGACTTTCAAGGAGGTTTCAAGTGCTATAACTGATATCGATGCTGCACTTTCATCCACGCGAATGCAAATCTCCCCATTCCCCATTCCCTCCCCCTACCGCCATATTCCACCGTCCTCCTACGTCCTCCGCATTCTTCGTCGCCGATCATATCGCGAAATACGGTAAAACGGATTTTCTCTTGAGCCATAGAGGGCAAATACGAATCCACTGAGGCGCACCGTTTGCGTGACTCAGCAGCGTCCCGATGCTCTCGTTGCTGAAGAAAATTGTACCCCTAGTACGAGGTGGGGGCCCTTCTTCATAGAGCACCAGCACGAACAGTAGAAGGCACCCTAACCTAGAGCGGAAGAGGATGGTGTCACGAGTACCTCAAGAGTCGTGAAAGAAAGTCAAGTAGAGTGAAAAGTGAAGCTGTCTAAAGAATTAACGTGGAGACGCGACGTCGATACTTAAACGTCGACGTCGAGACGCATTAGCGTTTGCAAGCACAAAGCTATCACCGGCTGTAACAATTTACCACGTGAAATTACCTATATCGCGATGACGATTCTGCTTTCAAAACCCTCTGGATGTTCGAGTCTGTTCAGCTTTGACCTTCGACCTCTCTCTCTAATCATTTTGTCATCTGTTATCAAATAGTACCAATGAGACAGGGTTAAGAACGGGCTCTGTAATCGAGCGTCGGGAACGTGATGTGAGAAGAAAAAAAATTAGCTAGAAAGCTGTCCCTGTAGGTGGCATCGAGTTACATGATATCCAAGAGAGTGGCTGATGTAATAACCAGAATACGCGTGTGGAAATGATGTCCGGGAGGGTCAGCGGAAATTAAATTAAATCGTAGGTGAGGAAAGCAGACGCAAGTTCATGAGCCCCGAGGAAGGGTAGACGGCCACTCGTGCCAGTTTAAACTCATGAAGTGTCTAAATGGGAATGAAGCCACTAGCCCTCTAGAGTCTCTAGAAAACTCTGGAAAAAAAAGAGGTGACCTTACTAAACGCCCTTCGAATATAGTAAAATTAAGCTATGCCAACGAAAACGACCTATCAGGCGGATTATGAAACGTCGTGTGAAACGCGAAAGCTACAGATTATTCGACCAATGAAAACTCTCCTTCTCTCTTTTCATTTAGCCTTCTCATTTCCTTTCACGGCCTTATTAGTTCAACGTTTTCCTGCAATTTTATTTCTCTCTCCCTCTTCCTTATTTCTCTACGACGTTTTTCTTGCTCACTTTTTCATCCTTATGTAGCCAGTGGGTATCCAGCGGGTATACATATAAAGCTCTCATTTGGCGGGTTCTTTAATTTAATCCTGGTATAGGACGAATGTGGAAGCAGGTTAGAAAAATATAAAAACATAGAGGAAGCATTTAAACGGAGAGAAGGGACGCTATTAAAAACGTCCGCCAACTGGGAGTAAAATTCAACCACCTCTACGGGCTGCTATTCTCAACCCTCTTTGTGGCATTACCGTACAGGGTGGCTTCCATTTACTCGCTGCCCATTGGGGAAACATAAGTGCTTCTCAAGTTGAATAAGTAAAACATATTCTGTGTACTATCATATACGTATATGTGTATAAGACATACCTTATATAGCGAGTACGACACCCTTTAGTATGTTAGTAATATTACCGCTATTATTCTCATAGCGACTCTGCTATAAATTTTCTTTCGTGATTTCAGAGCCTCTGGCTATGACGTCGTAGCCTTGATATAATCACGATGGGCTTTGAATTTTCATAATGAAATTTCAACCATGGAAGAACTCGAAATATTTATATAAATTTTATAAATGGGATACTGTTTCTTAATCTTTTATTTTTTTAATACACAATGTTCCTCCAACCACCCCAGCTTGATCCGTCCATTTCTTTCTACCGGAGGAAACGTGCCAAGTCGTAAAAAAAGGGCTCTAAATAGGTTCCGTTAGACTCGTCCGTGTTTCCTTGGGGGTTGGACTATATTTTTCTACGGTATCTAAAAAAAGCTCAGCCAGATAAGGGGACGCAGCTCGCTACCAGAATCCCGAGAGATTCGTCACTTCCAGACGAGGATTCCCTTGGGAGCTATGAGCAATTAGTCGCTAAACGAGCGATCTTGGATTCGTACTTATTCGATTCCAACCCCTTTTACAAGAATAGCTACAGCAGTAGGGACACAAGGGGTACACAAGGACGATAGAACTCTTTCCAATTAAAGGACTTTCTGAGAAAGTTTTGACGGGCCGATAGGGATGATGGTAGAAGCGAGATCCTTCTAGAAAGACCGGGTTGACTTTCTCAGGATGACCGAGAAGAAATTAAAGCCAAGTCCTGGAGCGACTATATGGGCGATAGGCCCGAGACTTATTCCTGGAGCCCAAAGAGGGCTGAACTTATCCCGAAGAAAGAAACTCTCGTCGATATCAGCGTCTCAAATCGAAATCAAAGTTTTGCCAATCGAACAAGCCCTTTACTTCACCGCACTGTAATGCTAGTTAAGGAGACTTTCAATTCCTGGACAATTACCCTTACCCCCTAAGCGTTCTTAGAGACTGAAATTTTAGGGTAGGTTTTCACTGCTGCTCGTAGTGTAAGCGACTACTGCAAGTGGGAGCGTTGCTACATTTTTGTGTCGAATTTGAAAATAGGTAGACAAATCGCATAAGATTTATGGAATATTAAATTAATGTAATTTCGCCTGGAGAATTGGATAATATACGACGATGGATCTTTAAATGGGTTCTCATCGATTCTCAATGCGATAACGAAAATTTCGATAAATTTTCATCGGAAGTCTATTCGGCTGGAAGCGTCGCGACTATAAACGCAATTAAAATAATGAGGAATAAACCATCGCCGAGTCGGGGCTGTTTTTATCACCCTTGGGGGAACTTCGCGTTATGGGATAGATATGACATTTTCTAGACACGATTTCATTCCCTAGAGCCACGTGTCATCGTCTCTCCTCGCGTGCGTTTCTCTTGTTCTCTCTTAATGGTCTCTCTCTCCTCCCCCTCTCTTCCCCTCTCTCTCTCTCTTCTGCACTAATCTTTAGAAATGTAGGTAGTGTCGCCATCTATATGAATCTCATAAGTAAGCAGACCCCAGGGAAAGAAGGGTATGTCATTCCATTTGAAACAGTGAAATTTTCCTTGAGACTATTGAGAGGATGCCACGGTGGTCGTAAATGGCATATAACGTGGTCGATTCGTTTCCTTTTTTTTTTCTATAATAGGACGAAGTTTAGAGTCCCAAAATGATGATCATGTTTGGTCGACTTGTTCCTACAGTATCTGGAAGGTAGGAGGATTATTATCCGTCGGGCCATTTAATGGGGTCGCAGTAGAGCAAGTTCCTTGGAAGGAGTAGATAGGAGTACCAGGGAATGGCATGCAAAAAAAGAAGGATGGACGAGAGGCGGTGGGACGCCGGCGACGAATTTCCCATAAAATCATAAATAAAGTGACGCCGCTCGTAATTCAGGCTGATTTGTCTTTTTGCATTTTTAGAGCCCACATGCCCTTCCTTCCTCCATTCCACCCCCCCCCCCCCCCCCCCCTGCCCCATCCATGCCGTCACGAAGGGTCCAAGTTTTCTCTTACTATTATTTCCCCTTTTGATTTTATTTCTCCTCGTAAAACATTCGTTTCCTCATGAGTTACTTCTTCGCCAGTTTTAGTAGCTTCACCACCTCCCGTGTATACTCG
>JARPRH010000038.1:86873-101089 GCA_031763665.1 Calameuta haemorrhoidalis | reverse complement strand
GCTGCAGGCAGGGACAATGACCGCTAACGAATCTAATTGCGCAAATGGATTGAGTCGTAATGAACGAATAATAAATCGCACAATAATTGCGTCCACAAATATATCAATTCCGCTTAATTGCTAGGTACGGGACAGAGAATATAAAGACAGGGAAAAACGAGTAAAAATGTCCAGAGAAAAAAGAAAATAAGAACAACGGGTAAGAGGGAAAGGGGAAAAGTTGATTCAGTAATTCCGAGTGGCATTGAAATTACCCAAAAATAATTATGAATCTTT
The DNA here is from genome assembly GCA_031763665.1 of Calameuta haemorrhoidalis. Lineage (NCBI taxonomy): Eukaryota > Metazoa > Arthropoda > Insecta > Hymenoptera > Cephidae > Calameuta > Calameuta haemorrhoidalis. The sequence goes on along the minus strand of JARPRH010000038.1, from coordinate 100,813 downwards.
TCGCAACGAGAAACAGCTGGCCACGTCGCTTTGGCACAAAGACCAAGGAGAAAACCCCACAGAAAAAAAAAATATAAATCCAACAAAAATATTACAAGAAAAAAGACATCAACGAAGAACAATAGTGCAAAGTCCATCCCGTGCACACAGAGATACATCACGTCACCCACTGTCAGGTCTTTGAAATCTTTTGAAAAAAAAAGGTGCACAAAGACTCCCAGTACCATGACACACAGTTCTAGCATACTTTTGTATTTGTTTTCCCTCCTCTCATATTCTCCACGCTACAAGCATCCCATGTCTAACACGGCGTTGACGCGTTCATGCGAACAGGCCCATTTCTATCAGTTCGGGTCAGATGCTCGAGATTCTAGTCTATTTTTACCTGACGGATCGATAATGCTTCCCGGTTTCAAAAAATAGCCGGACTTAGAAAAAACAAAATTAATAAAAAGTGTAAAGTTACGGAAGCGAAAAGCGTAAATTAAACGATCGCAAAAAGCAGCCTAACCTCAAACTTAAGGGAAGTACAGTAAATGAAGAGAAAAAGCAAAGAAAAGCTTTACCGAGAATCTCCTGCTATACCACGATCAATGTCCACAAATTACCGGTAGAGCCGATCCTGTCAGTGTCAACGACGCGTAATTACAAGTTACGGGAGCGAACGGCAATCAAGCACTATTCTAGGGAATCGCCGTCATTACCGTGACAATTTGCCCGGTATTGTCTAACAAATTCATTCTTTCTGGGACGTCACGCTCTGAAACATACGAATAACGCCTACTAATCACCTCTCCACTGTACCCGACAGCCATACACGGTCATACATTCATGACACATATGACACACATGGCGTCGCGAATAGCTTGCTATATCTCTACGCTATACTAGTGCAATCCCTGTAACCTGCATGAGATATGTGTTCGCGTGCTGGTAATTGCGTGTACACTCTCGTTCTCATGTGAACAATAAATTACGATCGTGCACTGACGTTACGAACTGCGTATTGGATATTACTAACTTCATAGAGATCCTGCCTGTGGATAATGGATAACCTTAGATTTTTCTGAGAGTGATGCATTGCCTATAAGCATCGTACTATCGGTATCTTGTATGTACATACAGTGTATGCAGATAATGGCACTGTAACATGGATGGAGGTAGGTGTAACATTGTTGTAGAGATAATGGATAACACGGACAGGCCAGTTACTTTATTGCTGTTATTTGAGAACTTAAAGGTAGATAGATAATTGTTCGTTAAGGTGCCAACTCACCCAGCGACAGAATCGTTTGAATGGCCTCATTCTCTCTCAAAAAAAAGAACAAAAGAATGTTCAAGAATTTCAAAGGTGAAAGAACCGCTTCGAAATATGCTTGAGAGTCAATCGATATTAGACGGCTTTTAGTCGGTAAGTGTTTAATATCTATATACGTGTGTAAGTATAAATATAGAATGTCGCCCATAACGCGCGTCTTGCAAAATCGTCTTGTACCAGCGATGAGGACACCCTGGGGGCTGATTCATCTCCACCGTCGAAATCCGATAAAATATCGCGTTCGATTCGCTCGTCACATTCACCGGCAGCCGAATCCAAGAAAGTTCAATTTATCTTCACTCTCTCTCTCTCTTTCTTTCTCTCTCTCGTATATTCTCTATTCCTTCGTTTCGTCTTCCTCTACACTTCCTTTCTGAACCCGATTCATCTTTCTTATTTCTCTGCAGTGCGATAGTCCGATGCCAGGCTCTTGAAAATACTTTCCCTTCGCCCTTAGGCAAAGAATCATCCCTTGCCGAGAGATCCGGCGAACGGTATACTACACCTTAGAGGTGTCCTTGAATCTGCTGCGTGCGTCCCTTCAGAAACCTCCAAGAAAATGTAATCGCCGTGCAGTTCCGTGAGTGAGATTGTCAATCTCGACCAGGATCGAGTCACCGATTTGATGGCGTTTTACCTTTTAGGTCGGCGAGGGTTGAGATCAGGGAATGGAGCAATGAAATTTTCCAGGGAATAACTTGCGAGTATCCCTTATACGCAAGATGCTCTAGAGTAGCAATATATAATCTGGGAACCAAAGTGGCAGGAGCGAAAAAATCCTCCCGACTTAAAGGTCCCATGTGATACCGTGGATGATGGGTGCCTCTATTCCAGGTTTCAGGCGCGTCAAGCCGCTTTCAAGGTGGCGATCAGTTTACCTGAGGCTTTCTCCATAAAAGAGAGACTCCTGGGTGAAACTGCACCGCTCTCGCATAATGACAGAGAAAGGGACAAATTGTCAGGGATAGAGAACGGAAAGGGAATAGAAACCCACGTCACACAGATGCTAGGAGGCCTCGACGTCGGCCCGAGCACTCGAGCCACGCAGCTGTATTTAACAATGTGGGCTACCGGTATTCACGCCAGAGAGCAGGAGAGCAGCCAAACATGGCTGAAGATCGAGGGGATCGGTAATAGAAAACGCAGAACCTGGAGTTCATCTATAGGGTAGTTAGGGATAGGGAGGAGGTCGCTTTGGTAGTATGAAAAGGGCTGGAATATAGAAAATGAATAGAAGTAGAAAGAAAAAAAAGGAGGAATTTCTAGAATCCACACTAAGAGAAATGGCACGTTTTCCCCAAACATCGATTCGGATATCGCTGGTAATGGGAATCGATCAATCTCTCCATTGGGATAAACTTTCCGACTACTCCTACCAACCGTAAGCATGAACGTGTGCACGTGTGCACGTGTTCCAATACGTCCATTATGTGTCTACGTATGCAGCGGTTCGAAAAGGGAATCATTCTGGAGTGTCGATTCGATTATCGGAATTCGCTGAGAGATGAAAGGAGAACTTGCAGTAAGTAAAAAAGTGAAGAGAAAGTACTGTAGCAAATAAGAGGAGTCTTCGCGGTCGCGTACCGTATACATACATATAGGTAACATCGTCAATAATCCCTTAGGTTTGGTTGGGGTCGCCTTTCCTCGTACTAAAGGCATCGCGATAGGAATTGAGATAGCTGCGGTTGCGATGCTGAACATATACGCTGTGGAATGTTAACGCGATTACGATGTAATTCATAAACTATGCCGTCAAGTCCGCCGTGCGGCGGAGGTATGATCAAAACACTTGCAAATTTCGAGGATCGAGATACTCGCTGCTATACGGGGTCATCCGATAATATGAGAAGATTGGAATTTTGAGAATCCGATATGGCGTACTGTACTAAATATAGAGATAACTTATATACCTTTATTTTTCACAGACATTAACTTGGCTGCTTCACATAAAATTATATTGATATAACGTATTGGTCATAGACGAATAAACGAGAAAAAAGGTGTTGAAAGAAACATGGCGATGGATGATAAAAAAAGAATCCTTGTATAGAACGTAAACTGTGTATGCATCGAGAAGAAAAGCAGTGTCACTCGGTTCATGGGACGCATGCACACTTCAGATTCTAGGGGTTGCATCGATGTGCACTGAATATTCATGCAACCGAACCACCACCCTCTATTTTCATGTAGGTGCATAGCGACCTGGACGATCCCTCCCCTATCATCAACGTCACTATCGCCATCATAACAACCTTCCCCCTACATGCTTCTCATGAAACGTCAATTTTTCCATAAATATCGCCTCGCTAATCGAGTATCAGAAATACATAGAGTGACGAGCGTAATTGCTAAGTGGCGGATGGAATTTATAGAATTTAATCATCAAGCGTCTCGCGCTTCTCAACAAAAGTGACCAAGAAAATGGGGTAGTGCATGCGGGGCAAGGATGTCGTAGCTATAGTATCATTACAATTTTCTTCCGAAAAAAATTGTGCAATTAAACAATTAATCTCAATAATTACTTGACCAGACAGAAATAAAAAGAAAGAGACAAATAAAAGAAGAGTAGAGATTACGTGTCGAGCACGTTATTCCAGTTGGTCTATGCACTGTCATTCAGCAGCTGGCAGCTAGAATAGCTATGTAAATGACCAGCGGCAAGAACTATCATCAAGATGATAACGAGACTGAGTTCACACGGGTGACTAACTGTTCGCTTTACAATTTACACTTTGGAGAATATAAGAGGGCAGGAACGAAGGAGCGAGTGAAGGGAATGCAAGCAAGGAGAGACTCGAGAGAAAAAGAATAGCCCAAGAGTAAAGGATCAGAGGAGTAAAATATTCCTCTGGACCGATTCAGACGCTATATACCTGCTATGGTATAGTTAGTAACGCATATGGTAGTATACGAAACTTCCCTTGGAAACTTAGAATTGGAGAAGGAGAAACTTTCTCGAGGAAGCATTTCTATTGACAGGAACCCGAGTGACGCCGAGTTTAGATATCGTAAACGTTCAAACGAGAATAGCTGCCGTTCTTGAATACCGAAGGTCGGTTGACAGTGGGAATGTACAAATAGTGAAGGACTGCTGCTGCTAGCACCCACTGTCAGAATACCTAATATGACAGTTGGACTGGAATAAACCAGTAGATATAACGAGGAACCGATATGACAATGGCTACCGGTTAAATACTTGCGAGAGAAACTAACCCAACCCGTTAGAAGGGTATCCGTGTGCAAACAGCGAGAGACCCAAATCCTTCGTTATCGCTCTAACCTGACCGCTGGTTTAGATTAGGATAGGGTTAGACAGTTTCGAAGCGGAAGAACCCACAGGAACAAGATCCAGGAATTCCTTTTTACAAATCGGCAAGGGGGAAAGCGTGAAGAAAACCGTGAGCGGTTACCAGCCTCTATAGCCATGGCTGGAGAGATCGCTGACTAAAAAGGATAAAATCGTAGCTACGACTGGAGTAGACCAAGTTTAGGGACTGGCTGAGGGTTGAAATCGTAGAGCGGGATGAGACACGGGGAAAGGAGATTCACTGAAGGAATTACAGGAACTTGGGAAACACGGTTTATCCGGGTCGAATGTCATTGAGGAATGTGGAATGGTTCTTGAGACCGACAGACAGAGGCACAAGCAGTGGTGTAGGAAGATATGATGAGAGATAGGTTAGGTTAGGTTAGGAGATAGGGAGACGATTTCACTGGTAATTAATCTTCATTATAGAGTCAGAATTGGATCGATGACCATCGATTCGATTAAACGCGCAGCACTTGGCTAGGGTAACTGATTAATCATTAATGATACGATGATGAGCCAGGCGGGGTTCCGGTCGTTTCACATACTCATATACGCAACAGGAATTTCCATCAGTATACATACATATTATATTTATAAATATATGGTTTGTGAATAGCGTGTTTCAATCGCCAACTACCGTCCCTCGAGAAATTCTGAAAAGTATCAGCCAAGAACTCCATGATCCAAAATTGAAATATAGTAACATTAGCCTAATTATTTTTTTTCGTTCCGTACGATTATTTCATGCGTCATATATCCGGCCACCATCATCATCACACCGAGGGAATATCGAAGAGCCACATAGTGGACAGTATAGCAACCTTAGTCTCATCGGGCGGAAGCCGCCACCAGTCCCGCGAATGAGACTGGAGCTCCACCACAACACCAGGCACCTCCCCCTCCATCCCGCGGCTGACGACTTCCGAACTTAGTAGGAAGTCAGGTCAGTAGAAGACATCGCCGGTACCGACATCCCGGGAACGGATCGTCGACAGTACCGAAGAGGACAAGGAACTGCGGAAGGTACCCCGGCAGGGAAGTCATAACCTCCCCGCGCGACTCAGTCGTCCCGACGGAGGTCCGGACAAGGATTACCTCTGGACAACAGATCCTAGCAACTCTAGCTACGGCAACGAGTCGACACGACGCAAGGAATTCCGAGTCCCGCAAACAGGATCCGCTGCGTGGACTAGTTATAAGGATTAACAAGGTGGATCGTCCTTCTGCGTATCGAATTGTACCAACCACAGGAAAGCTACGGTCGTGCACACCATTTCGTTTCGCGTCCTTCTCGTGGGGTAGGGTGATATAATGTTCCGATGAAAACATTCCGAAGAAATTTGAGTCCAGCGGCAAGATTCGAAATTTAGCGCGAGAACCAATGATTGGTGGGTCCTTCTGCTTTGACGATTGGCCCAGGGAGACTCGGCGAGGACAACGGAGCTACGGCTGGCCCCGAGTCTTGAAGAATTTCCCTCGAGCCTCACTTTTGATTAGCTAGCCGTTCTGATCGATCTTAAAGTGTGAATAGTCGTACCGAAATTGTCTCGTACCGTTCACGATAAACATCTCGTCGTACAGGACGAAATCTTTTCCATCTTCGCGATAGTCCTGGTTTGGTCCTAGGAGAAGATCGGGCACCGCCAGTAAGGAAGATTTCGTGCCTACCGTTTGGACATTATGCTTATTCGAATTCGTTGATTAGAAATGAAGTATCTTAGCGTGATAATCTCGTTGACCCTGGGGAATCTAACAAGAATCCGTGGAATGCGCCTCTAATGTATTCACGAATGTTACATTGTAATTATTGTTAAGAATCGCTTGTGTTGATTGTTATCGAAAATTGTGTATTGAGTTTTTTTTAACTATTCCGAGATTCCTTAGTCTCGTATATCTTACAGGTTTTGCGTAACGTTACTCACACTAAAGAATTTATGCCTTTTCTCTATCGTTTCTAATGTCCTGCGTTGATTTGCTTCGCTGAATTATCTGTGTTTTTCCCCTCTAATCTTGTGTATTATTTTTATAATTTTCTATTACGATCCGCCACTCGACTTTGTTTGTGCCCGTACTCGTCTTGAATCGCGCCTACAGTAACGTCCTTTTCAGGAGGAGAATATTTTCGTGTATAAACTCCGTGCGTGCGTTCCTGCAACGATTTTAAATTGTTTATCGTGAATGTATCAGGCATTGTTAACTTAAATAGTTTGGTTTCCCGTGTCCCTTACTGGATCCTGTATCGCGTGGTATTTATTCTCTTTGTTCTCAAAATGAATATCTTTTTTGTTGATTTGTTAAATATTACTAAATCCCGAATAAAAGGCCATCTTGGTAATTTGTTACCATAAATCGCTGAGGTTCTCAGCCTTCTTTATTTCGATTACCATCCGTGCGCTCCCCGCCCCTATACCTTTCCGCTTCAGTCTAGCCAGCCGGATCTCTTTCCTGCTATCACACAAAAAGCATTCATATTTCTCCGTGGTACAACCCCGTGTGCCTGGCGCCCAGTAGGCTTTCGCATTTACGGATTTTTCTGTCTTCCATCCTTCTTGGTGAAAAGTAAGAAGTATCGAAGTTTATGACGTAGGACTGTACCGCTACGAACAGCTAAGGAGTTCCGCCTGTCTCGAAATGACGTCACAGTCTATACTGAAGTGCGTGGACCAGCCGCGACCCACCTCGTCCCATCGGCAAATGCCTGAACTCAAACTGGCCTTCGAGAAGACCTGGAAAAGACCATGGGCTTGGCAAGAAACGAAGTTACAGAGAAAATAAAAGAAAATTAAGGACGCCAAGGCGTGCGGGAGATGACGATAGAGAGAGTTATCTCCCTCCTCCATCTTTCCTTCATTCTCTCTGCTCTCTTTTTTTTATTTTGCACGGAAATCGATGTTTCCTGCTACACTCGAGCCAATGGCGATCAGAGTCCTGAGGGGGTGAGGACCAATGAGCGGTGGAAAAGCATAAACGTCGAGTTGTTCAAGTTCTAACGAGACGAGGCAAAGAGAAGAAAAGGAGAAAGAGGCGGAGAGGAAAAAATGGCAAAGTTTGCCCCTCTTATACTCCTTTGAAAAAGGGGTAGTAGCTAGTAGTCAGTAACTGCGAGGTCGGCGATCCAATAAGAGTTTAACAAACTCGAGTAACGATTCAAGTAAACGAGCCACGATCAGCCGTACAACCTTTTTATCGGATGTTTTATCCTCTGTTCGAATCATCCTGTCTCGCTTCTTCATATTCCGACCTTGGGCACGCGCCCTTTGATCCCTTGCTCCGACATTTATCTTGTGTGGCACTCGCTAAAACCCTTACGGCGTTGCTACCATTTTACGACTGCTTTACAAGCCTCTGTCGGGTGGCCTTTATTTCCTAACGTCAATAGCTATTCTGTTACGGTATATATTACAATGATATTTTCATACGCATGAATAAATACTCCAATCAATTATTAGGATATTTATAAGTATTTGTACATTTTTTTAAATTCGATTAAGGATTCAATTCTCTAATATTCACGGCTTTCGAGAATCTCGTTCAAGAGACGTTGATATTCTTGGATGTTTAAAGGATCTACTTCAACTTCTAGGAGGAAGAAGATCAGGTTAACTTAGACAGCTCGCAAACCTATTCAAAACCCCAGCATAAAAGTATTTTATTGGTCGACATACACGCTCGACTGTGCTCACCGAGAAAAAAAAGGATACCGATCCACCAGTTTCTCTACAGACTGTAAAGTTGAAAGTGAATAGTCTGTTCGAAGGGATGAAAAAAAAACTACACTGTAAGGGTGAGAAACCGCGAATTCTCACTGAGCTGACCGCCAAAAATCGTGAGCGTCGTAATAGCACAGTACATAAGTAAACCCTCCATTTTTCAAGACTCACTCCCCATAAACTAGAGGAAGTAAATAGAAAAACGAGACACGCAACGAGGAAAAAAATGGATATGCTCAGTTCGAAACAACCTTCGATTTCTCGATTGTGATTTTTAGCCATGTCGACGAATTGGGCAAAGCGCATTCGTCTGCGACCCCGACGTGCCTCCACATCTGTCTGTCTGTCTACTCGTTTGTGATTCCCTGCAGGGGGTGACAACGCTGGTGTGTGTCACAGGGTGAAATCGGCTCTACCTTTGCAGTTGGGGGCAGAGAGCAGGGAGGGGGGTTGTTAAAGCTGCCAAGCCACAAATTGTCGGCCGGTCCACTGGGCCCAAAAATATCAGATTACTGCGGGTCGCCGCAGTGTACCGACAGGGGTTGGTTGGCTCAAGGGATGCACATACATGTACGACAATTCTCCAAGGACCTAGGTTAAATCCATGCGTTGTCCTCCTCCTTTTTTTCACCTTCGTTTCCACCCCACTTTCATATACTAGAATGGCATACGGAGACCGCCAGGCCTGAAACTAATTGGAGGGGGGGGGGGGGGGGGGGTGAAGCGCTAGAGCAAAAGAAAAAAAGATTGTATTTGCTCGAAGAACACGTTACGTAGAACTCGTTCCCTTGAACAAGGCCCCACTGGTTTAAGGGAAAGTCCCCTTGGCCCACTGTGAGAAATCCAACAGGGATAAGAAGAGAATTCGTCCAAAGGTACTTTTATCCAAGTGAAAAATGTGTTTATAAGTTACACATGATTTATATATAATGGTTCATATATAAAAATCGTCATATATAATCTTATATAACCTGTATAACATTTTTATGTAAATATAGTGCAGAATGAAAACTGCTGTTTGTATTACATTAGAAACAAAATACGGCAATGCTGCCGATGTGAGATGAGCATAATAATGAAAATACTGGGATGCTACGTGGGATGCGAGAAATTCTTTACAATGACAATTCGTGGATAGAATAGATTAAACTTTTAGCGGATGGCGAGAATCAAAGTTGAGCTGGAACGTTAATCCTATTTCCTGTTATTAAAATTTCAATTAATTTTATAGAATTTCAATGAAAAGGATTCAGTTGTAACGCACGATGAAATTATTTTGCATTCAATGAACTTATGATCATTGTTTTCGATAAATATTAATATTTTATACTAAATTAATACTAAGAATATGTACTCTGTATATAATTTGTTATAATATATAATAATTGATATAAGTTTACTATTCGTATATTCATCGCAATTCATACGGTTACCGAGGGTCCAATGGAATTTCATATTCACACAGATTCATATACTTATTTGCATATTGCTACTATTCGAAGAGTACAATTCTCCATTCATTTGTTCTACATTGGAAAACAACACGAATACATGAATTTCTATGTAATACGAAGAAGCATTACAAACAGAGTTAAGTATAGAGCGAAAGAGGGAGAACGGAGGGAATCACGATAAAATTGTATAATCGCGTACATCTAATGTATAGTATATGGTATAAATTTACAGACTACCGTCTGCCAGCAGTCGCTACCAACCCCCCCCCCCCCCCTTCCACCCGCTACTCCCTCACCGAAAAGGATCATTGATGGGACGTGATCAGAGGGTTTCGGAGCACATTTAAGATCTTCAGGGGGGGTAGAAAGCGGCAAGCACGTCGTAGATAATTTCAGGCTGTTCGGATAATTAAGCATTTTGCAACCGCACGAAAGTCACATATATCCCTCTCGCCGTTCCTTTTCCATCTGTTCACCCTCCTTCAACCCTTAAATCTACATGCCTATATACTTGTTCTTTGACTGACATGGGTGCGAAATGGCAGCAGCAGCAGCCAGTTAGCTTAATTAGTAATTATCTGTAGCGCACCGTCTAACTAGTAGGCAGACTCTAATTCCCATGTTTGAGACGCTCCGAATTGCGTGGGCGAGGTCTAATCAAGGACTGTTCGCGTTCCGTTATCACAATGTATCTATACGTACCAGGAGAAAAAAATGTATAGTCCGAATTAATAGAGCAATGGTTGGTATTCGAACGACAATAAATTCTAATAAGATTCGCCGAGAAAGCTATAGTCGGTCCACGAGTTCAATGTGTCTTTTTTTTGACAGTTCACAAGCAATGCAGTCCTTAGAAAATAACACGTGGTTTTCCATACAATAATGTAAATAAAAATATAGAAATGAAGTATCTTTAGTATGAAATCGTATATGCTAGAAATTTCATTGTTTTCGATCTGTCAAAAAAAAAAACACATCAAACTCATGAATCAAATACAGTAAAAATTTTTATTATAATGACAAATCTTAATGGAATTGCTACTAGAATTTCTTATTGCCCAAATGTTAACTATTGCTCTAATAATTACAACCACATATTTTTCTATGAGAATCGCTACGTCTACATGCATCGGTACGCTATGCAATGTCCAACCGAGTGATACTAAATAATAGATAAATACAAATGCTTAATTTAAGTCTTGCAATGACTTAAAGTTGAATCTTTGAAAAAACAATTTTTTCCTAACACTCAAAAATTTCATAAATATTAAATAGAATCTACTCAACTATATGTATATATAATTTTTGCTGGAGGAAACTTTGGTGACATTTTCATTTACAAATTCGCTATTTTGAGAACAAGTGGCTGTTTTAGGGACTGTCCTTAAAGATTTTCCAGCGTAATGACTGTTTTGAGGACTTTAAAACGGACTGTCTCACCAAATTTGTTTATATTTTTTCAATATTAGGCGTCCAGTACTTTTGATGGGCTTAGAAATGTTTCATATATATATTGTGTATATATATATATACATATAATGAGCGTAGCCAGTAAATATAATTTCCCACTAACAATAAATCAGGAAGCTATTATTTACACTCAATGGGGGCCGTAAGGGACGAAAGGACAAGCGAGATCTCGCTTGTCTCGAGACTCTTATTAGTGGCGGAGCGTCTTGACGAGAGAAAAATTACGAGAATAGGGGTATAGCGAAGAAAATCTTAGATGGCTGAGAGGTCAGAGAGGACTTGGTAGACACTGAGAGGTGGCTTTAAGAGGATGAAGTGAAGTTGCGGAAGGATAAAGGCAGGGGGAGGGGAGAAGATTGTTCGAAGGAGGAAGCGACAGCGATTGTCATTAGAAGCATTACCCCACTCTGCTCCACTACAGGATAACTATGCCGTCGCCACTCTATTGCGATCGCGTCGTCGAGTCGCTCGAGTTGAATTTTTTCGCTCCAATGGAGACGCACTTAACCGATGGTACCCAGACGTCAGCAATGGAATCTACCAGCAGTACCCAGTAATGCCAACCCCCTCCTCACCAGCCATAAAATTTCGTCAAACAGTCGTTAGGTGGATGGGTGCAAACGGTTGGAAATCTTTAACTGCTGTTCACATCGATGTCGAGTTTTAAGTGAACCGATTGGAGTAAAAAAATTATATGGTTCGTATAAGAAATACATATAACTCACATAGTGATTTGGCCACGTATGGATCATATATAAATCATATATCGATAAGATATAATCTTAAAGTTCGTAAATGAGTTACTAAAGTTTCTCGAAATTTTCAATACTCAAGGTTCATATATAGTCCATATATGATTTTATATATTTTATATATGGGCCATATACTTCTTTTCTCTTTACCTGATGGGGATTCACGTCAAAGTCAAATTGTCGTAGTTTGTAAGAGAAGAAGATGCAACTATAACTAATATAGACATAGATAAAACTAGACGTGGTACAAACAGTTACAGCAGTAGTAGATTGAATAATCGTACTTATAGTTATTACCTATCTAAAGATTACTCTAACGACCTTTTTGTTACCGATATGAAATAGTGCTCTTCGGTAGTGTAAAGATGTAACACGATACTAATTGCAGACAAAAAGATTTATGCGCTACAAATAAATAGAAATGTCAAGCCTTTCAGCAAATTCAAGCCTATCATTTTTCATCAGTTATTATGTCTTCTATTTATTATAACAGCACGTGCTGATGATCGCGATTACGATCCAATGAGAAATTTCACGCTTGTACCATATACCTTGAACCCTGTTTACTGTATCATAGAAATGGATCTACTGCAGCGAAGGAACACATCCAATAGAGGAGCACGTTGGACCACGTGAAAAATCTGACGGGATTTAATGCACACTCCGCGGAGGGTAACTTTGCGTCTGGGCTATGGAACTGCAGTCTGGAGCATAACAAAAAATTCATCACGTCCAAAAAACTTCTCTCGACCAGCTTACAGTACGGAATAGACTACGTGTGCTCGGCAACACCGCTATACCTCCAGTTGACGGTGGTACAGAGGGTGGTACTATTTTACTACCCTCGAATCACAGTGGACGCTCGAGGCCAAGGTTACTTTGAAGCCACTGATAATAGCCCCGATTACCTTAAGGGTTTATACCTAGGTATCTCTACTAGAGTAGCCTTCCATTCTGAAGTTCGAAGAGCGTCCATCGGGAGAGATACTGCGCTCGTATCGAATAGTCTATAGGGAGTGCTGATACACACGTAAAAGGTGCGATACTATAGTCAAATGTGATCGTAGAGTCAGCGAGTGTAGCTGTGTAGCACTATGAAGTGCATCGCTAATGAAACGGTAATGAAAATTCTTCAATCATTAATTAACACGGGACTGAATTCCTTTTATTCTTAATTATAATTATTTTTTTCCCCTTTTACCTTTGGCATCGGACGTACTTGATTCTTACAACAAATGAGAATAATAGAAGAACTCTATGAGTGACCAATAAAAATTCTTAATATCACCTTCGGCATGCCAGTAGAATTAAAAAAAGAAATTGAGTAGTCAGAGCAATGATGGCAGCCTAATGATATTATTAAAAGGAGATAAGGAATGTAGGGGTGCTCTACATCCTGAAATCGCACAATGTCATCGAAAAATTTCACTGCCGTCTGGGCCTGATCGTCTTGAAACGAGACTAAAGGGGATGTTTATGGAGGCTCGTAACCGAGACTAAAACATGAAGAGAAAGCGGAAACCGCTCTGGAGAACGGAAGTTCTTTCTGTTTTCAGGAATACGTGAAAGTAAGAGGGCAAGTTTTATTCATATCCTTGACGGGTTGAAGAATAACAAATAAGAAGGAAAGAAAGAAAAAGAGAGTGAGTGGGGGGAAGGGGAAGGGAGGGAAGGGAAGAAAGAGAGGCAGTAAGGATAAGAGAAAAAAAGACGATAATGAAGAAACGTCGGAGGAATTGGAGAAAGAGCGTGGAGGCATCGAGAAGGAATACCGTAGAATAGAAAGTAAGGGAATGAATAAGAGAGAAAGAAACAAGAGTTCGACCGGAGGTCGTTAACCAGAAGGCGAAGGGTGGTCGAAGTGGAATGGCAGACGACGGGGAGAGGCTGGTCGGGACAGAATCCCATCTTTATTGGCGCAAA